>VZTO01025664.1:0-52230 GCA_013400615.1 Syrrhaptes paradoxus
TGCTTCCCTACACTCTCTGACAGATGTTAAATGATGTTAAATAACACCAGTCCCAGTACTGACTGGGAAGTTTAACATTCCATTTAACCACCCACAAACTTTTTCCAGAGCATGACACACCAAAATATCTACCGTTTATTTTCTAAATTGGATATAAATACTGACAGCTCTTATGAACTTCATGAAGTTGCCTTCTTTTCCTGATTATATAAACCTCTGCCTTGGTTTCTATACAGGCATTACCTTGTGCCCCTCTACAAGTGTCCTGTCCTCTCATTCACTTGACAACTGTGCAGCAGAATTTTCAGGTTATCCACTTTTTTTCTCACTTTTTGTTTTTAGGAACAGTGATTCAGCTCTGTCAAAGACAAGGAGAAAATCACAGCATCACAGAATAAGTTGAGGTTGGAAGGGACCTCAGGAGGTCATCTGGCTCAACCTCCTCCTCAAACTAATTGGTATGTGCTCATATTTACTTTAGGATGTTAAAACATCCTTTATAGTGTTATTAAACTGGATTAATTTGATCTCATAGAGAACATGTTCCAAAAGTAGGACCAACCCCTTTGAGACAGATAGATCATAGAATCATAGAATCATAGATTGTGTTGCACTAGCTGGATTCTCAGAGCATTGAACTGAGATCTTTGGGACAACCTGACCACTTTGAGGAGCTAGGCTAATACATTCTTCTGAGGATGGACTTTTTGCTGTGTTTCTGCAGTAAAAGACAATGATTTGCAACACAACTTCGTTTTCTTTATATACAAGAACACTCAATATTTACATAAATGTAGACAAAATAAAGATAATTAACATTCCAGATACTGGAGACAAAATAATTGTCACACAAAACCTAGAGTCATACTGGTCTATAACTGTTCTCTATAAATTCCACTAACCCTGGAATTATATTGAAAGAAAGAAAGAAAGAAAGAAAGAAAGAAAGAAGGAAAGAAAGAAAGAGAAAGAAAGAAAGAAAGAAAGAAAGAAAACAAGGCAGACATTTGCAGTATTTTCTTCTTTACATATTTTTCCCTCCCTTGAAACCAGCCAGGGTTGTACAGAAGAGAAACATTCAGCTTGGTGCTAATTTCCAGGTGTAGATGTAACATCAACAAACAAACCCTCCAGTGAAACTGGCATTTCTGAGGAAATCTGTCCACAGGGACTATGGGCAAGGGATCAGTTTTCCTCACTGTTTCACCTCAAGTGATGTACTAAAGAAAGATTTCAAACTCAGTGTGTTATTATACCAGACAGAGTTAGGCTAGAAATAAAAATACTTTGGTGCCAATTCTGTGAAGGTCTTATTTGATTCCTCTTTCATTCAGAACTACTCACGCAGAGAACAGGCTTATTAAAGCCTCCGGTGTCTTGATTTAACTCTCAGTATGCTCACTTAATTTGTTCTTTTAAAAAGAGTTTGTGTTCACAACAGATTTTAATTTGCTTTGTTTTGGTGTTATATAAATGGTTATTCATTAAATCTCGGTCCCTTCCAAATTAGCTCATTTTATTCATATTTGCATATTTTCCACTCTAGACCACTGGGAACAAATAATTATTTTGCTAAACTGTCACTTCAGATGTCTGTTTCCAGCCTGATTCAATAGAGAGCTTGAAAAACAGATTCTGGAGCCTGGAGTATCACAAAATTGAAACCACCTCAGTGAAAGCTGCTACTATAATAAAGGCTTTTGAAGTACTTCTTTCAAAGAAAATTCTGTAAAAAAGAATAAAGACACTGAACAAATGACCAAAAACAAAGAAAGTTCAGAGACACATAGATCAGAAAGATATCATAAGACTGGGAGTAATCTATGCTCTGAGTTAGCTTAAGGAGATCAGCACCCCCCTTCTGAGGATGGGTGGGAGAGGAACACGGTATTGCACTGTTGCACTGCTGTTCTTCCAGTACATCCTTCTAGGATCCTCTAAGCAAAATGAGTAAGCATGAAAAATAGCAACCTTCTTTCAAGTGCTACATTACTAATTTGAAATTCAAAAAAATACTTTTTAAGTCACCAAACTAATGCAATCAGCTTTAGGTTGTGAAAAAAAATAAAATTGTGTCTTTGTGATGAAAACGGGTCACTAAAGGGCACAATCTTCAAGTTTACTGAACACGGGTACAGCCCTCTAACGTAAGGAGGGGGACAGCCTACTATATGATGGTCAAATTCTTATCACCATCAGCTAGGTGGTTTAGATCCTCAGTAGCATATTTGTAGCAATTCTTTTATAAAATTTGTGATGCACAGGAGAATCTTCTGGCTGGACTTTTTGGCAATGATACACCATAATTTTCATACATTCAGCATGCCAGAATTTATCCATGCCAGAATGTATTATTTTTAAGCACTATAGCATCTGTAGCATAAGATCTGCTTACTCTGGATTGAAGAGGTTTGGAGCATAGGATAACAAATGGAAGACAGACCTTGTTTTTTATGAAGTAAGGGAATCTGAACAAAAGCTTTGAGAAAAAGGGATTCAATGTCTTGAGAGCTTAGATCATCAAAGTACCCAGAACCATAATAATCTTGCTTTTCATGCTAAGTGTCTATTGGGAACTCAAAATAGGTATAGTTGTCTCTAGAACTGTTTATGCAGGCTTTTCCATGCCCTATCTGATGTTTTTTCTTCTACTTAGTCCCCACAGAATAGAGAAAAATTCAGGTGAGATGGATCCAATAACAATGCTGACTACAATCAAGTCTGAAAATAAAACTAGTAACATAAAAATAAATTCAAGTCTGCATTGATGCACCTGTATAAAATAAGATGTCACGTTAATGGCATGAGAAATTCTATTTCTTAGAAAAATACTGAAACTCATGTTGGGAAAAAAAAAGAAAATATACTCAAATAGAATATCTAGTCAAAAAAAATTACTCTTCTCTTCAACATTCCTCTACACAAATGCCACAAGTCAAAGCACGTTGATCTAAAACCACCATAGAAGTACATCGAAAAATTCTTATCAGCAGCAATAGGCTTTGGATCTCACCCTAAAGGTCAGGCTCTGTCATCTTAATCCCTTAAGTAGATCCTGACTCTGAAAGTTCTTTTGGGGATTTCAATAGAATTAGCACAGAAGATTGCTCAGCCTGAATAACGATGGGAAAAACACAACCCACAGAAACCCAGCAAGCTTGGGAAACATTTACACCATTGCTAGCTAAGGGGTCCTGATATATATATATATGTATTCTTTACACAATATTTTTAATTTCTTTGAACGTGAAAAATCTCTCCAAAACAATAATTGCTTCTCATGCTCATAATTTATGTACAAAGTTGATCTTGACAAAAAAAACCAAGATCTTGTCCACTTGGTGTTTTGCAAAAAATAGGCATTTGCAATCTTGCTGTTTCAAGGGAATGTACTACAGGGCATCATAAAGAAATTTAAAACAGCCTATGGACAATGATACAGCCTGGAGAAAATACATCCAAAAAGTCCTCACTTACCGAAGTTAGCAGGGGGAGAATTTCCTGACTTTCAGCAAGATAACACAAAAATTAAACAAAAATAAAATTTTTTTGAGATTAACATCGAGAAGATGTAAATCACCTAGGACGCAGCAGTACCCAGAAAGACACGACCCCTCCAGCCCAGAGCCCAAGACCTACCCTGTGCACCAAGACACCCCTCAGCCTGCAAACCTGCGACAAATCCTGGGAGGGGAGGCAGGGGCGAGCTGCTCAGCAGCAGGGCAGCATGCCAGCACATCGCCTCTCAGCCCTCCCCACATACCCCAGCCTCTGGCAAGTGTGACCCCCTCATTCACTAGTGCCTGGGGAACCTGTCTACCTGAGATAAATGCTCATCCCTTGACTTACTTTGCCACAATTATCTACCAGATAATCCCTGAAACAATGAGCAACTTTCCAGGGTTCACAGCCTTGTTTAGGAAAAAGGAATATAGATCTTGGGTCCCACCCATAAAAATTCCAAGTTATGAATTTTTTATTCAATAAAGCCAAATATAAGGAAGTGACCCGGTATAAAAAAAAACATAAAAAGCTTCCTCATGTCTAGAGGTACCCCATGTCCTTTGCCATCTAGTTCATCATACAGCAATCAGCATTAAATACATGCCTTTTTGATGTGAAAGGTAAACATATAATTTTAAGTGTTCCTTTGAGAAATTAAGCAAAATTGAGTAAGGAGGAGGATGTCAGCTTGCAAAGAGAAAAGTAAGCATCATTCTTGCCCTAGGTTTCAGCAGCCCAGCTGTTTCAACAAGAAGAATGTTTATCAAACCAAAGACACATCCAGACAAGTGCCTTGTTTCCAACAATAACCTGTAGCAGGTGCTTAAGGAAAAAGTGTAAGTGAGAGCATTAAGTCTAGGAGTGATGTTTTCCAATACATCCTCCCATTAGCAAGTAGTTTCTGAGATTTTCCTGATTCAAAGGTCACACCTAGCCTCTCAGTGAACCTAGCTCCAGTACTTCATCTAATTGCACTTTCAATTAATTCAAGTGCTTGGCTGACAAAGGGTTCTGGGACACGAAGCGCTGTGATTTAGTGACACACCTAATTACAATAAAAAGGTTGTGCTTCAGTGGTGGTTTTTTTTATTTATTTTGTTGGATGTTCTCTGCTTTGTGTATCTAAGACACAGAATAACTACTTCTCATTCACTTTCTCTATACCATTCATAATTGCCTGACATCACACCTCAGTCACCTGTTTGCAAGAGGAAAAACTTTTGTTTACTTGCACAGAGCCATCTCACCCTTCTCATCATCCCTCTCTCATTTTTTCCAGACTCCTTTTAAGTACTCATAACAGGATGAACCAATGACTTCTACAAAGGAAGATGGATGCATCCTGTCCTGTTTTCATCTTTCCTGCTAAGTAATAAGATTTTATTTGCCTTTTTTGACTGGTATTGAATATTGAAGATGTTCTGCAGAGAGCTTTCAACAGTAAACAACTTTTTTTTTTTTTTTTTAGTACTAGTAGTTCATTTAGATCCTATTCTTGTAAATATATAGGTGTGGGGTTTTTCTTCATATTCAGTATTTGCATTTACTGACAGTATTTATCCATCCCTTCAGAACTCAGTCATTCAATATTGTGAGATTTTTCCCTGTCCTTCATGATAGTTAAGATTTCACAAGATCACAGGATAGCTGAGGCTTGAAGGCACCTCTGGAGACCATCCCACCCCCCCGCTACAGCTGGCTGCCCAGGATCATGTCCGGTCAGGTTTTCAGTATCTTCAAGGATGGAGATCCCACAACCTCTCCAAGCAGCCTGTTTGACCATTTTCAATGTAAAAATGTGCTTTCTGATGCTTAAATGGAATTTCCTGGTTTTTGGTTTGTGCCCATTGCCTCTTGTCCTGTCACAGGCACCACTGAGCAGACCCTGGCTACATCTTCTTTCCTGTCCCCATCAGACATTTATAAACATGCAAAAGGTCCCCCTGAGCCTCTTCCTCTCCAGGCTGAAGAGTCCCAGCTCTCTCAGCCTCCCCTTGTATGTCAGACACTCAAAACCCTTAGTTATCAATACCCAAATTAATTTGACTATGCTGAACACATTTGTGCAAAATGCATCATCTCACTGTTCAATCTTTCTTCTTTATCTATAAATATACTGAACATATACCTATGGGATCAGGAATCCCTTTGCTCCATCACAAAGCTGACAAATAATTCCTAAATGTTACTTTCTGTCTTCTAATCAGTTAATAATCTACAAGAGATCTCTCTCTTATCTCAACACAAGCTAACCTCTTTCAAATCTCTTAGCATGAACCTTGCAAAAGCTTTTGAAAATCAAGATTAAATTAATTCCTACAGTTGATGAATTATTCAAAGAATTTAATAAATACTTAATGAGAAATTAAATACATGTCTAGAAAAAATGCACTAACTCTTCCAAAATTTATCATCACATATTTAATTCTGTATTTTTTTATAACGCCTGAGGTTTTTTCCATATAAAAATCACAATCACTGGATGATGCACAGCTTCCTTCCTAAAACTGCCCAACACTCACATTTGCCCACCTTACACTTCTACAGTAAGGATTATTCAAAGTCCAGAAATATTTTTATGCTATTGAGGGATTTTATTTTTAATCACAGTGGCTTCTTTTAGACCGTTTTAATTTATTTTCTGATGGGTGGTACGGTATTTATACTAAGTTTGTAATATTCTCCATACTATTCATAAGCACAGCATCATTTTAGCTGTTCATTATACATACTTCTTTCAGAAGAGACAGTGAATGGTGGTTGCCTGTCCCAGAACAACTTTTCAGACTGAACACTCCAAACCTGTTTGATTTTTCCTCATAAAGATGTTTCTCCAGACTCTTGATAAGCTTATTTTCCTCTAAGGCCTTTCCATTTTTATGCTGTCCATTTTGAAATAGGCAGGAAGTTAATGCAGCATGTAAGGTGCAGTCACACAAAGGATTTATACAGTGACAAACTCACGCTGTCTGTTTTGTTTGTTCCTTTTCTAACAACTTCTAATTGTTTTTCTTTTTACAAGCTATTGAGCACTGAGTTTTCATAGAATGATCTACTGCAGACCCATGATCTTCCTCCAAAGTGACGATGGTCAACACAGAAGCCAGTATTTCTTTTTCTGGAGTTAAGATTTTTCCCTATGTCCATCACTCCATACTTATCTACAGTGAACTATACACGCCTTTTAACACTCAGCTTCTTATGGTCTTCCTGCAATTCTTCACATGCCTCTGATCTTTAGTACCCTGAATAAACTAATACAATTTGAAAGACTTGTCACTTCACTATTTGCTCCTCTTTTAAAATTATACCTTGAAAGCATGGGTTCTAATACATAACCCTGTTGAACTCCAGTGGTAACCCCCTCTCTACTAAGAAAGTAAAACACTTACACCTACGTTCCGCCATAACGAGCAATGTTATTGCATGAATGTAATGACATTTGTACTTATCCTTTGTGCTGCGTCCTTAAGAGCCTTACGGAATTTTGTTTTAAGATTTCTGGAAATTCAGACAAACTATACCAACCCAAATGTCTCTTATCAACTTGATAGTTGAGCCCAGTTAATCAAAGTCTTTTACTATGCACAGTTGATTGGGTTACATTTCTTTAGATTATTGCCCAAAAGAGAATTCTTGTGCTCTAAGTGTCTTTTCAGATGTTTTTCACTATTTCAATAATAGTTTCAAATGTCCCAAGGAACGCTGTAATGAGTTTGTTCCTAAATAAGTGGTCTTAAAATACTGCAAATTATCAAAAAAACCCATAAATTTTACAGGTGAAATATTCAAAATTAATAAACATAAACAAATACATTTTAAAATGTATTTATGTATTTTTAAAGAATGGACAGTGACAGTTTTCAAACAGAAATTAGGGACTAATGTATTTGACAAAATTCTTATGGATTTGGAAGGCTTGAGAAGTGAAACAACATGAACCTCATGAAGTTCAACAAGGTCAAGTGTAAGGTCTTGCACCTGGGTCAGGGCAACCCCCAGTATCAATAAAGGCTGGGAGGAGATTGGATTGAGAGAAGCCCTGAAGAGAAGGACTTGGGAGAGCTGGTTGATGAGAAGCTCAACAAGAGCCAGCAATGTGTGCTTGCAGCCCAGAAAGCCAACTGTGTCCTGGGCTGCATCAAGAGAAATGTGACCAGAAGGTGGAGGGAAGTGATTCTCCCCCTCTACTCTGCTCTTGTGAAACCCCACCTGGAGTACTGCATTCAGCTCTGGAGTCCTCAGCACAGGAAGGACATGGACCTGTTGGAGAAGGTCCAGAGGAGGGCCATGAAAATGGTCTGAGAGCTAGAGCACGGCCCATAAAACAACAGGCTGAGAGAGTTGGGGTTGTTCAGCCTGGAGAAGGCTCCAGGGGGGGACCTTATTGCGGTCATTCAATACTTAAAGGGGGCTTATAACAAATATGGGGACAAACTGTTTCATAGGGCCTTTAAAATAAAAAAGGGTAGATTTAGACTAGATATAGGAAGAATATTTTTTACCATGAGGGTGGTGAAACACTGGAACAGGTTAGCCAGGGAGGTGGTAAATGCCGCGTCTCTGGAAACATTCAAGACCAGGTTGGATGGGACTCTGAGCAACCTGATCTAGTTGAAGATGTCCCTGATCATTGCAGGAGGTTTGACTAGCTTACCTTTAAAGGTCTCTTCCAGCCCAAACCATTCTATGATTCTGTGATTCTGTAAGGCTGTGTGTGGCTGTGTGTACATGCCTAAATAACAGACAACACTGTAAGTGTTTTTCATAACCATGATTACAGTGTACTGTTATGTTAAAAACTTAACTGAATTACAATTATAAGGCAAGCCACATGCATTTTCTTAGTGTTCATATCAGAAAAAGGAAACCATCACCCACTTTTAAAAGGCTGGTAACATTTTGACAATTCTGACTAACTTTACAACCCACTCAGGCCTAACAAACCTGGCTAAAATTAGGAAGATAAATACTTTTCCAGAAAAAAATGTACCTCAAGCATCTCGTACATCTATGTATAGTGAGAAAAGACTATTAGAGTATCCCTTATAAATTTTCAGTAATTGAAATTAAATCAAACCATCTTTGAAAATGAACAATTGTACCATCTTCATAGGGTTTAATTATCCTTCTAAAGTCACTTTGTAGTATTATACAATACAAGAATTGTCTGATTTATAGTGCAGAGAGTCCAGCTTGAAAATTGGAAACTAATGTGAATGAAAGAGATGACAGAAATTTCTCCTGCTTGGTATCCTGAAGGTCTTACAGAGGTCACACAGAAGTCCTGAGTCTGGTAATGGAACTACATTTATTTATGTCAAAATTGCATGACTCAAATAAGTCACTTGAATATATATGCCCACATATAGATAAAACAAGACTGTTTCCTTCACAGTGTCACCCTGTCTTAGAAAATTGTGGCACTGATATACTCGTACACTAAAGATTGCTTACACTGTCCTGAACCTGCTGTTTTATATCAAGCAACATATGTGTAATATTGTTGTAAAGGACTATTCATGCAGTTTTGCAGAAACTGCAAACTAACTGTCAAGGCCCCAATAAGGTGAAGCCTTGTGATGTCTCAAAGCATTCCAGTTCTAGACTCTAAGCTCTATTCCTTGCAGATAAGAAGCGAAGAATACACTGAAGGACTCTCACAACAAAGTAGCAAACCCTTGCTGAGTAACACCCTGCCTCTGCCTATAAAATGTGAACAAGCAAAAGAGGGGGGGGACTTATCACCTGAGGACTCCTGGGACGCTGACCAACTGAACGAGCCACACCCCCCCCTCGACGCTCATCCAGGGATCCAAACAGTGGTGATAACTTTCCCCTCTTTCTCTCTTCTCCCCCCTTACCTCGCCCCTTCTTTTCTTTCTCTCCCCTCCTTTTTCTTCCTTTCCTTTTCTCACTCCATTCTCTTCATTCACCCCTTTTCCCCTCCCCTTTTCCTTCCCGCACCCCTCTGACTCTCTCTCTCCCATCTCCATTTTCCCTCTGGCACATATGGTAACATTTCGAAGTTTAATGCCAGCTTCTTTGGGGGACTTGTTTAGTAGGTTTTAATACAGATTGCTTATTTTAGTGGTGCTTATTACCAACCCTAGTAATATTGGTAGCTATGCTACTCTTACCCCATTGCTACAAGATTTAGTATTATTAGTGAATGGTAGAATATCCATGTATTGTCTTTACTAAGTAATTTTCCTTTCCCCTTGATTCTGTTATATTTCCCACATTTTCCCTTTTCCCTAAACGATTGTATGCATTAAAGTTATAAGCCAGTATGCAATTCTTTGGTGCCGTCTCACCTTAATTTGCCGCAAGGGAATATTCAGAACCTCTGCAAACCCCATTCATCCCACCCAGGTTGGGTCTATGAGCTGGGTAGCAACAATTGTCAAGCTGGAAATCTTTTGATTTTCTTTCACCATTAACAGATAGGATTATCAAAGCTTCCAGATATTATCACACTTTTTTTTCCATCATTCTTTTATTAATGTATGCAGGGAAAAAAAAAAGGAAAAATCAAATTGCAGCTCTCTTTCTTAAAGTCAACAATTTTAACATGCCCGCATAGAATCCTCTTAAATTTAAATCCCAGAGATGAAGGATGGAAGGAATATGAAGAGTTTATGCTTCTAATCAGTCTAAATTCAGACTCACAAAACAGTGGCCAACACTGCAAGCCAGTGCTGAACCTACTGGGTTTTATGACTGGGAGGGTCATAAAAATGACTGAAATGTCTTGATTTTCAATGTCCTTACTGTTAAGAGCATATTTATTTGTAAGTACACACAAAACACCATCTTCAATATCAGTCACTGGTCAGTAGGTACCAAAAACAGTGTGTCATTTAACTTCTCTCTCTGAAAATGAAATTGCAAGCTTGTTTACCAAGTACTAAATTGTACAGGAGGGAGAAGGAGCTCCCAGTGTGGCTTGACTCTGAAGACTCACCACTGGCAGTAGCTTTCCCTGCCAGTGGTCCCAGCTCTCTGTTACAAGACTTTACTGAAGTAAAGGCCCTGCTCACTGTGAGTAATGCTATTTCAGCCTGGCAAAAAGTCTCAATTAAACCTATCAAACAAACTCATAGAAAGTTACTTTCATAATTTCAGCATTCATGATGACCTTTTTCCCAGCGAGAGGCTGAGGGCAGGGCAAGCAACATATGCAGAGGGAGACCATCGGTGGGAGAAAGGAGTTTTGTGCACCAGTGCTGGGTCTGGAAAGTAAGAAGCTACAAAAGTACTGTGCAATAGCTTGCTGAAAATGCTCTGAGTGAGCACACTGCCTTTTCATACGGTGACTATTCATGTCTCACAAGGTAACATGCTTTCTATTTATTTGTTTTGCTCATTTCACTGGTAGATTGGATTTAAAAGTAAGTTACTTCAAACATTTACTCCTCTAAAATGCCAAATGGAGTCAAAATCACATCCACCACATATGGTGAATCATCTTCACATCAGACATTCAGGTTTGAGTCATTTGCCCGCTGCAGGGATATCATTCTTTATAGCTAAATACTCCCATTACTTAGTTTCTGTAATGGGAAAGAAGCATTCAGTGAATAGATACGAATGACTGTGAGCTACACAAGTCTCCCTTGCAAGCCTAAATTCACGCGACATCCCCACTTTTTTTTCACCTAAGTTCATGCCTGTCTACAAACATAGGGTGAAAACATTTCTAGACTATAAAGCTTGAGCACGCTTGCCATCTTATTTGAGGCTTAAATCTTTGCTTGCATGGCCTGAAGCTGAATGTGCTAATGCATGCCAATGTGCCAGCAGGTATTTTAAGCATACTCTGGACACTTGGGGCCAACAGTTAGCAACAAGGATGGAAGGACATTGCATTTAATGTGCTTTTGAGACTGTTTTAAGCTTGCTGCTGGAATAAAGCCTGAGACTATCCATTCTACTGACAGGGCTTCTTTGGTCTGAAGAATTTCAAAGGCACAGAAGATGGCTGTGACTCACCAGGCTCAGTGTTTAAGTCAGAGTTTGCCTGAAAGAATTGAATCAGTTGAAAATCTTAATCATCAAATGCTTCCTATAATTAATTTAATTAATTTACATTTGTAGAGATTTGTAATGCAGATATTAAGGGTGGTACAAATGAAGAGCAGATGGAAATGTGCATGTCTGTAAGCACCAGAAGAAAGAGTAGAACAAAGTGTTAAAAGAATGTCCCTTATTGAAAATAAAGGGCATGCTTCCAGGACACCATTCCTGTGTTGTTTATATCAAGGTTGCAGCACAGAGGACTTGCCAGCAGATGTCTATGCACTCTGACATCACAGTTGCAGCATACCACCTATACCATTTTTCTTGTTAGCCCATCCAGAAAATAGACTAAACACATAGCCTATATGCTCCAGACAAGAAGAAAAGTACTAAGAGCTGATGACTGCTAAAAGGTATAAAAGATCCGCCCATGAACCACAGGGACAGGATAAGGACTCAGTAGCTGGCATACCTTTTCCCACACCACAAAAGTGACGGTCTCCAGACCACTTGAGTACTCACATCTCAGTGCTTGTGAGAGCATGGGTGTGAGTGTGAGTGAATATGACCTATGAGAGGGGGATTGTGAGTTGAAAAAATCAGCTTATTTAGAGATTTTATAATTATATATCAACTTCCCTTTCCCGAAGATCTCACAACAGATTTTGTTACACAAAATACCCTAAACAAGAAATGGTACAAAATAAATTTCAAAAATTAGCAATGTTCTATGCTTCCATGACCCCATGCAAAGAGAAGAAAATTGGCCTTTTTATTTTGCAACTTAGTACATTATTGCAGTCCACCTTAAACATGAAAAGAGACTTTTTTAGTGAAATATTAATGCTGGCATCATTAGCTACATCTAGCATATAACTACATATAGCAGCATCTGTTTGCATTTTTGCAGATGCTTGGTTTTGACACTTCTGTTAAAACATGTATGAGTAAGTTGTACTCTGCATTACACCTGTACGATTTCAGGGCAATTCCATTAGTGTTACTGATTGCACTGTGTATACAGAGCCTCAGAGAGACCACATTCTGTATGAATGCTAAATAAAATAGCATCATAAGCTTGCTAGTGTATTATGACATACCAACCGTCAGTGACTTTATGGTGTAAGTTACAGTGTTTTAGGTGAAACAAAAATGAAGGGAGCAAAATGTAGCATTTTAAACATAATGATACAGAGTGATTTAGTAGATATATTAGCATATATATGTAGTACAGAAAGCTTTAGCAAAACAGAAAAAAAGTCTCACTAATATTGCCTGTAGTAGAGAGAAATTCTGCACTCAGGACATTTCTGGAGTTCCTGCAGAAATTCACCTATCCTAACTTCACATGTCTAAAAGACATCTCAATCTAACACAGTCAGCTTATAAACTCTTTATTATCACTGGAAAGAAACAGACATCTCTAGAAGGTGAGTTGTCCAGTCCATCTCAGACTGACATGAATGAACCTCTCAGGGTATTTATTTTCCTGTCATGCCGACAAAGGTCACCTACAGTGACAAACTAAGAAGTAAATGTGCAATATTTACATGTCTGAAATTGTAAGGGTTCCTATGCCCTTCTAACATGAATCATCATCCAATACAGACTGGAATATTCCTTCAAGGAATTAGTTTTCCTCTTAAAGAACATGTGCACCCCAAAGCTGTAGCATAGCCCATCCTCAGTAACAGGATAATAAAATATTTTTTGTAATACCTGTATTATTAAGTCTTTTTCATGACCTTATTGTCTACTTCTTACATGTAGTCCAAGTCTTCCAAGTTTTGCATAAAAAACTCCCACCAACCTTTCTTAAAAGTCTTGCAAAGCGAAACACAAACCAAATCTTTATTTATGCTAACTGCTACCAAAACCCTGGCTCCTGCCCTCTCCTTCATTCCCTGCCATATACTTCCTTGTACTGTAAAGAAAATACTCCTTAAAATACAAAAATTACTTTCTGAACAAAATGTAAATTAATATTAAGAAAACAATTACTTTACCTATTATAACATGCATGCCAAGTCTTGCCAAATGCTTCACAGTTTGGTAACCAATTCCTTTAGCACCTCCAGTCACTATAGCAACCTTTCCATTTTGTTTAGGGAAAACTATATGAAGAAAAAAAATAACGCAAGGTTAGTTCACAATAGTAACACGATTAAGAAGTTAAGAGGGATATTAAAGAGGCGTATGCTTAACAGACCACTCAAGCCAGATCAGTAAACAATCTCAGAAGCAAACTCTGCATGGAAATAAAAACTATAGAGCACCTATCATTATTTGCTGCACTAGACCAAGGTTGATGACACAGAAGACAAACACTCAGTTGAGAAAGTTTCTATTCCTATTTGCATGCATTTTGTAAGCCTGTAGTAATCTGCCCTTTGACATTTTCACCTTAACCTTGTTACAGAGCAAGGTGACAGCTGTCACAAGCCAGCTCAGGGATGGTTTACTACATGTATACAGGGAGAAATTAAATTGGCAGCATGATATCCTGCAAACTTCTTGAATGACGAAGGACAGGCCTCTATCAGTAACACGAGGGAAACAGCAAACAGTTCAGTCAAAGATGACACATCCAAAGGGCCGCAGCCGGGCTGACCTAACTTACCTGCATAAACGAGCACTCTCCCTCTTGAAAATCACAGGCTCCTGGCCCCCAAAGGAAGGGGAGGGCAAGTTTTCCATAACACCCCCAGCCTGCTTTTCCCACTCACCGCAGCCCTCTCCCGCAGAAGCCACAGTCCCTGAAGCCCGCGGCCGGCCCCACACCACCTCTGCCCCAACAAGTGCTCCTTAACCCAGGGAAACACCCGGCCCCGCAGGCAGGGCACAATCCCCAAACCCCCTCTGCCAGGGGCTGCTGGGAGCTGCAGCCCATGCCTCCTGCATCCTCAGGAAGCCCTTCAACCACCCAGTGAGCCAAAAAGTCTCTGGGATGGCCCCAGCAGGGAAGCCGCCATCCCACCCATGAGCCCTCAGGCTGGCTGTGGGCCGCCCAATGCAGCCCTCCAGGATGGAGGGAGTCCTCCCACCAAAGGAGAGCAAGGGCATTTTAAGCTAACGGCTTGGGAGAGGCCGGAATTAGGTCAAATATCAAATATGATTTTTTTTTTTAATGAGGTGGCAGTGAATCTTTCACGTGAAGCACCATGTGGTCTTCAAGCAACCGAGGCGAATTTCTGCTTGCTTTTTAGAGGAAGCTGGTAGGTATTTGTTCAGGGAAAACAGCGCTGAGTATTTCATTTTGCCACAGTGCGGTGTCCGTAGGCAATGTTAGAGATAACAAACATGAAAAAGATGCCAGCTTTCATCTATCAAAGGGCTTTCTGTTTTGATTTCTAGGTTTTTTAGGGGATTCCTTTGTCATACAACAGAATGTCATACTTTATATGGTTATGAAACACAGAACTAGTACTAATGATACAAGCTGCTTTCTTCACAGCAACTTCAAAAAGGACCTGGATTTCACCTTTTTTGGAAATACGTAGTTCTTTCCAGCACAATTCAGCATGAATGTCTGTTCTTTTCAGGTAACGAAGTGATTCTTCCCATCCATGCAGAGAGAGAACTGTTTGCAAGTGTTTTAAAGCTAATTCGTATTACTGTGATATACGTGTAAGTATGTGTCCTAAAATATATAATTTGAGCTAAATAAAACTTCGCTGAGAGCTTTCCTAAAGGGCTTCAGATTAGTTATAATCAGTCCTGCAATTTCCACCAAAAATAGTTCTTATAACAAGGTCTAAGCAAAATGCACTTTTTTTTTTCAATAGTTAAGCCTACAAATTAAATCTAGACCTGACAATAAATTATTGGGAAAACTGTCCACTCTGGGTAGTATTTTTTAATTTCTTAGTACTTTACTCAGACTTGGCCTTTTTCGATTATGTTTTCCTGATCTGTTCTTTGTCAGTGAAGCAGAAAAAAAAGGGGGAAAAAAATGGTTTTGCAATTTTTGAAAATGCAGACAGGAAATGAAGATTTTAAAGGGAAGAAAAATAAATGTTCTTAGTGGGAAACACATTGTCACCTCTGTGTGAACAGCCCTGGTGCCTCAGCGTGGCCGGATACACTTGAAATTTGGCAAGGCTGTATAATCTCAAATCCTTTCAGCCATGGACTGAAAAATCACTGCCTGAATTATTTGCATCCATAAAAAGTGGGACCAGTATGTGTTCCCTGTCAACATTTTAGACCACATGAAAACATGAACATATTGCCTTGTACCAAAAGCATGCAGAGAGGAGACAGGTCTCTTAACCGGGAACAGGGCAATATTCCTTGCAAGATGGCAGACAAATGGAACAAATGGCTTTTTGAGATTTTGTTAGCTCAAAAAGTTCAAGACCCTGAAAAATGAACTCTTGTAAAGCAAACAGCCCTTCATTCAGTCGAGTCCACATTGCAAGAGCCATTCTGAGGCGTCTCCTGAGGGGCTGAACAGCTTTAAATCCATACAGGGAGCACTAGCATTGCCTTGGTATTAAAGCAGGAAAGGCCATTTCTAGCCATGATAGTTACATGTATGAGCTTTGCCTGTGGCAACTGCATATATACTTGTAAAGAAAACACCACCTAGAAGGCAAAAATGTGAGCTGAAGTCCACTAAGTAATTTTCTTTTAAAGTTTAGTTAATCCAACCATAAATCACATTGAAAATTCTACTGACCCATGAGAAAGCAAATCGCACAAATGTGAGGTTTGCTTCCTCTCCAGAGCTCTCCCTCCCTGTTTATTTTTCATCCCATTTCATCTGTGCATTTCGATACAGAATCTGGAGAAAAAAAAGAAAAACTAAGTCACTTCCATTATAACAGAAAAAAACATACTCTAACACCAGCAAAAGGAATTTCCTCAAGCGAAATTGCTTTCCCATGGGCCAGAATACTTCTCCTCATCTGCTGCCTCCCCAAGCCTCCTTCTGCTTCCTCCCCTCTTACCACACTGCCAACCTGACTTTTGGATTTTGCATGTTGCATACAGGGGCTGTCACTTATTTCCACTACTGCACCACTATACCTACATACTGAATAAGTGAAAAATCAATTCACTTAGAAGAAAATGAATGAAATAAAAGAAGAAAAAGAAGTCAGGACTGGGGAAGGGGCAATAAAATCAAGGAAAAATAGGAACTCAGAAGAACAAAGTGATAAAAGATATCACTGTAATTAAATGGTCCTTAGCAGAGGACAATGAAAGAAAATGCTGACCCCTATCCTTGTCCATAAGGGCTGCAAAGAAAAAGACATTTTTTGGTCCCAGTGGCCACTCAATTCAGCTACATTACCAACCTCCAATGAAGAGCATGACAGACAGACTCCACTGAAGAGATGCATTCAGTGAGATCCTATATTACAGACAGCTTGTTGATAGCAGCTGGCTCCAAGGACCTAAGAAAGCACCCATGAAGGGAGAAATGAGGACTGCAGGCACATGGAAAAATGGCCAGTATCCATTTTATTTACAACAGGTGCAGTATACAGCATCCACAGAGCATGGTTGTGAATAGACACACTGCATGTCACGTCTCAGTATATTGTCTCACTTCAGCCAAAATGGGAAACACAAAGAGAAAAACTGAAACACACTGGGGAGGGAAGTGCAAACAAACAAACACAAACAAAAAAAACCCCTTCAATTAATTCTTGATTTTTATTAATCTTAAATTAATTTTAATCTGCAGAAAAGGTGCACTGTTTCCATCAAGACAGATACCTTCATGTAAAATTAATCTCCATGAAAATAAGACACTGCTAGTTCTTACATCAATAGAAGTGGTCAAGATCAAATCCAGGCTTCGTGTGTAAGCCAGTAGCAACTACGGTGAAAGGTAGTTTATTGGTGCCCTGTTCCCACTAGAACTCCACTGGTGCATAGAGTTTGTGAAACAACCACCTTTTCAGTGTGAAAACACCTCTTCCCTGATTAAACCCAATGTAAAACTTTCAAAGCAGATCTTGGCTCAGCCTGGTTTTCCAGCAGATACTCGTTTATTTTGTGCCAGAGGTTTAGCCAAGCATGGCTGGAGGCTGGGAGCCCCCTGGGCAGGAGGCAGTGAAGAAGACCCACCAGCTTTGCTACCCTGAGGAGGTTCCCTCTGGTACTTCTTGCACCTCATTTAACACACCCCAGTTCTCCCTCTGCCTCTGCTCCTGGTAAGTAGGCAGATATGGATCTCAATTACAGAGGCGTAATGCCAGTGATCTCACCGTGGGACATGAGAACTGTACAGCCCCGGTGCTAATGAAATCCCCTGACCAAGCACTAGCTGCTAATTTCCCTTTGTGTTCAAAGAAACCAGCCTGCAGTCCTTAAGTGCTGCTTTATCAGGCCAAAGTCTGAGAGGCTTCTCCCAGGCTGCAGGTTTTGCCCGCATCCCAATGTATTTGGAAGAAATAAACCTGTCTGCAAGTGGATTAAGCTAAAGCAGAAAAATAAGGTAGATTTATTCTATAATAAATATGTCCAGATATGAAGCTATTTTCAAATAATATTTGCCCTTTTAAATATGGTTCTCCTTTATCTGAAGTAACTTCCATGTAGAGACATCCTCACACACAGTCGAGACTATGAAGAATTTAAGGCAACTCTGTCATTTTAAAATATACTAATTTTCAAAGGACTCTTTAAGAGGGCTGTCAAGATGTCTCTGCAATTGCCAAGACGACAGACAAATAAACCAGACTGCAGACCTGTATTCATGACCACTTCCATATCAATGACCAGTTCCTGCTGGCAAAATCTCCACTCTGGGGTAGAGATGGGGGCAACTGAAACAGACAATTCAAAACAGAGGCATTACATTTTCTCCTTTACAGAAGTATACTGTGTGAACACAGACAAAAGACAAACCCAAGAGGAAGAGCTCCTCTTAAGACTTGCTTGCTTTGGTATTCCGTAATCTTTACAACACTGCCTGTTTGAAGCCAAAAAAAAAAAAAAAAGAAGAAAAAACTATTAGAAGTTTATTAAAAGCAAACTGCATCCAACTTTTACAAAATTCCATCTCCTACCCTATTAATCCAGCATCTGACATTGTGGAACATGAGTCATGTGGACATTAAAATATAATATCTTTATATTAATCTCTTCATTAAACCCTTTTTAAGACATTGAAGGCCAAAGGCAGAATTTAGATTGTCTGAATCAGTCTCCAGTCCTTATCATGCAAGAAAGACAAGCAACACCAAAGGCATCCAGAGAGCTGGTCAGAGGGGCCACCTGAGAGGCACCATGCTGGTACGTGCCTGCACCTCCTGAAACCAGGCACTCGGCACAGGGACTTCAGTGGCATTTGCGCTGAAGAGACCCCTGCAGTCAAATCCTAACAGTTATTTTTTTTCCTTCCTTCTATAACTGAATAATGTACATGCAAATATTATGCCAGAAGGTAATTAGTAGAACCACAGATTTAAAAAGAAAAAAAAGATAAAAAGAAAAGAACCACAATGAATATTTAGTTTGATGACAGAATAACAAGTGCCAAGTTTGGCGCTGTTCCTGTATAGCAACACTGAGTGAGAAAAAGAGGGGAAACTGTAATTGTCAGTCCTCTTCTAATGCAACAGGACAAGGCATGATCAAGTTTTTCTAGCTGGCTAAAGAATTCATAGATTTCAGTCTACCACTGAATTATTGAGTAGTTTTTCCTATCCCAAAATACTCCGACTCTTTTTCCCTAATGTACACTGTGGCAGTGCTGCAATTATACCCATTAAGAACCTTTTCAAAGGAGATGTAGAAAAATATTAATTTGCTACTCCAAGAGGTAATCAGTAGACTGCTGGGGAATCCATGCAGCTTTCAGCAATAGCCTTTTGTGTGAGCCTTACAGTAACATCTCTGTAAACTTCTGTCTTGGCAGAAACTGAGTAAACAGGGCAGAATGACTCAGAAAGTCATTCCAGGACTATCCTACCAGAAGACAATTTCAGGTACTCAAGTCCTGAGAAACTGCCGATCTCTGGCCGGCCAAGATCGGGACAGTGTGCCAAAACACACCAAACGCACTCCAGTTTGCTGAAGGGGGAGCATTGCAGAGAGCAAATGCTGCTGTCCTCCTGTATGCAAGCTCCCAATTTATTACCAAGGATTACATAACCTCAGCTTTGCTTTTACATTCTACTGACCTTCAGGCTTTGTCTGGTTTCCACTACATGGTGTTTTGAACCTGCTGCTTCTCACGCTTGCAGTGGGGCTTTCTGCAGTGCTGCCTCACTTGTCCACAATCATTCTCTAAGCTGAAGGTCAGTTTACAGTTTTGCTAACCAACAGTTCTTTATTCCCACAAGGAATAAACCAGATAACCTTTGTTTTGTATGATGCCAGCTTTCACCAGCAGAAAAGTTGCAGGTCCCAAGCCTGTCCTAAGTCTGTTCAGATGATCTTTCAATTGCAAATAGTTTTCCCAAATTTGCACACCAAAACCTTTTTTGCCTCTGCTGCTTCCTATCACTTTCCTAACGAATATCAATATGCAATCAAGATTGAAGGCTTTTAAGCCTGGAAACCAGGTAGGTGGCAACCAGCCCGACTAGTCCTTCTGTGAAAAGGTATCCTGCTGGTTTCAGCAGTTGCAAGCCATCAGACCTTCTGCTCACGAACAACCGTCATGCACACATGCAGACCCACTGGCACATGACCAACAGGTCCAATGTACCTCAAATTGATTGATACATCGCCCAGGGAGAGCATCTGTTCCCAAGTACAACTGTAATTTTGCACCAGCTAGGTGACACGCTCCCTAGCTTTTGTCTTTACTTCTGCAGAAGAAGTGAAAGTCAGGAATCACGAGGAAATGGAGGTACTAGAGACAGGCCGGCCCTGGAGCTACTCATGGGAAGGGAAAGGTGTTGAAGAACCAGAACAGCAGGAGAAACCAAACCATGGAAATGTGTCCCTTATCCCACAAATGCATAATATTTCAAGGTGCTATTAATGGAACAGCAGCAGCCAGATGGCTGTAAGAATTTCGGCAGCCAGGAGAAGACCTAATTTAAGAAGCTTCCCACACAGCCACCGATAGAGAAGACTGATTGTTAACAACCACTCACAAAACCACAGCAAAACCCCTGGCATCCGTAAGACCCGTTTCTTGTGTAACCATTGCGCAAGCCACACACGGGTCCTGAAACGCTGTGTGCCAGCAAACCAACAAGCAATAACTCACACTTATCAATGCTGGAAATTCATAAAAGCTCCATCCCCTGTATTTCAGGCTGGGATATCCTACCCGGGACCACACGTGAAGCAGACATTCCCACAACTGGGCAGAGCTCCTGCACACGTGCAGCATGGGCAGTTGCTGGACCAGCAGCAGCAATTTGCCTGGTCTGCCTGGAGATCCGGGAACACAACCTCAAGCCAAGCACCAGGTACCCAGCAAGGCCAGTGTGGCCAAAGTGTAGCAAGACAGTAAATGACACAAAAGCAGAGGAGTCAGCAGCTACGCCAACTAGAAAAGCAGCGTGCTCACCCAGACAAGGAACTAATGTGTATCCTCATCCCTTCTTGACCTTGTCAATATGGAAACAAGTCATGTGTCTTCACAGTTATCAGCAAACATCTGCTGAGACAGACTAATGAAATTTTTTTAATTATCAATTAAAGCAACCAAAAAGCTCACAAATTTAAGCCTGCTCTAAGGTTTAGCTTTCTGACAAGCTTGCTTACAGGGACAAAGTGATAACATTTTCAGGCAAGATGACAAGCCCTTCACAGAAGCCAGAGATACAAGTTCCCAAAATCTATTCCAGGACTCATCCCAGATACCTCATTTAACATATGGGAAAGCCGTACTACAAAGGATTAATAAGCTCAATAGCCCCCCCCCCCTTATTTTTCATCTCATTAACACATTGGGGAGCCTTAGAAGGTATTAGAAAGAAACACAACTTGTTAGAGTTCAACACTGCAAGACTGGAGCACTAGCATCCACAGCGCAGCTTTTCGGAGAAACAGCTTTTGGCACTCAAAGATCCAAGTCCTGAGATAAGAGATCTCTCTAGCAACAATGGGAAAGGGGATGGAAAACTGCACTAAAAATTTCATTTGCATGACACACCTATCTGCCCTTCTTGATTCTTGGAAAGACAGGATAAATGCAGATAAAGGGAAAAGTGTGTTTGGAAGGCAGGGTGTGGAAGGGGAAGGGAGAATCAAACTCTCAAAGACAGAAGAAAAATAAAGCTTTTTTGTCAGGAACAGGTTAATTCTGAGTGCTTCAACACCTTTTCCCCTCTCTTCCCCTTCCCCCCTACTTCCAAGTATTTAGCTGAATGAGACGGATCTCTAAGCAATTTAATACACTTCAATCACAAATCTCCTTATGGCGGTACTGTCCTCACGGCAAAAGAAGGTCCAACAAGGAGACCTGCAGAGACCACTTGGCCTATGGATACTTAACGGATGCAAATCAACCACGGTGTGGTGCAGGGAAGATGGTATAAGTCAAAGCACTGTAGCTACAGATTGGTAGAAATAGCTATGGCTATTGCCAAGTCATCTAAAAAATATTTCCTCTGCATTTTCACATGTATTTTCTGTTTTCTAGAGTGCATGACTGGAGTGTTTGCAAGTGAAGAAGTCCTACCTAGTTATGACAGCCAAGGGAAGCCACATTTTCACATATCTTTTGACTACAGCCTGAGTGCTTTTGGTTTATTTGTTAAGTAGGATCCTCAATAACATTGCTCCTGGAATTTGTGATGCTGCTAGACTTGTCAGAAGGGCTGCACAGAGAAAAAGATAATTGCAGTTTTCAAAAACAATATAGATGGTAATTTTCTGAACTGATTTAGGCCGTCTTTGCTCTGACTGTGAAAAACATTTTATTTCAATAAACCCTATGCAGACCTTATGCATCAGGCTCATTGATCACATGAAAAAAAAAGTTGGACATTGCCTCCCAGAGAAGTAAGAGGCTGGTAATGGAGAAAACTAAAGAGGATGGTTAATCTGGGAAGTTTTCTTGCCATTTCTGAATTGGGTTTCTCTAAGACAATGGGAAACAAGGCTTCATTAGAAAATGGTTTGATGAAGCATACATATGATGCTTTTACAATACAAGTTCAGGCTGATTTTGACAGAGAGATATTAGGAAATTTGATCCCAACAAATATGAAGCTGCCCTAAGGTAAAAGAAAGCAAAAGTAGAAGGGAGGTGCAGTTCCCGAGTCCTAAATCTCACTTCAGGCCACGTTTGCCATTCTCAGGTACTTTGTTCCTTTAGCCAAAACTCATCTAAAGATAAGAGATTTGAATCTAATTTTATGAGTGCCAAATAGATAGATTGAACACACCATTATACAAATCAGACAGTTGGGAAATACCACAGTGCACCATTAAAATCTGCTAAAAATTCATCAGGAATCCAGGTTTGCCCACAATCCACTCTGGGAGCAAAGTTTCCAACTGAATGTGTAGGAATAGGAGAGTGCTCAGTCCCTGGGAGGGGATGGAGGGAGGGAGAGAGAGAAAGAAAGAAATAAAAGATGGAAAAGTTGCCTTAGACGTACAGGTATAAACTATATTAGTGAAATTACAACTCTGTAAATTCCAGGTAGGCATCGAGCAACTTCTGTCATCAAACACTAGTCCTTATCTTAAACATCCTTGCTATTCCTGTCTTGAGACAGCTTTTTGCTGGAGAAACACTAGTCTCAAGTAACAAGGATATTTCAGATAAAGGCTGATACTACACAGTGACAAACTTGTGCAAGAATATTTGGCATGGGACTACCCACTGACATTACACCACACAGGGCATATTTTGTTACACTATGCAATCTTTTCTCTTGGGGAGAGACACCAGTTAGGGACTCGTATGAGGCCGTGCAATGTCACCTACACTTGGAAGAGAAGAGAGGGCTTTGCTGCTGGCCAGCCAGACAGGGGAAGCTCTAGCAGAAGCAGCGGCTGAAGGGCACAGCACTAATTCAGCTCAGCCGAGGTGATCAATGCATGAGCAGTCCCCACCTCACTCATAAAAGGCACTTCACAAAAATGTAATGTGGGGTTTCCTGAAAAAAGGGCAAGACAGTCGTTGCAATAATATGAAGAAATCCCGATAATTCCTTACAGTATACTGGACAGCAACACCCTGCATGTGAAAGATTACTGGATTTATTAAAAATACCAGGAGAAGAAACTCTACACCAGCTCCAAGAAGAAAGTAACCATTCCCTACATATGCATGTATTTAAAGGATCCATCTACCCATATAATTTCTTACATGGGAAAATACTATCACAAGAATAGGAAAGGACATATTTCCATTTGCCACGTATTCTCTGCCCTGCTTATCTTTCATTCCTTTTATATATTTACCTATTAAATCTTTCTCTTTGGCTCCCTTCTCTTTCACTTCAGTCACACTCAAGATAGGGAAGTTATATACAGGTGTATCTTTAAATGAAGAAAAAGCATCTGGTTATCTTTTGAACAGATTTACTGATACTTACTCCCATACTCCCTCCCTCTGGGCGAATGTAACTGTGCAATACCTCGGGCAATGTCATTTTATGTAAAACTTCCCAATGCTCTTCAAGTCATGTCATCTTGTAATTATATTTTTTTCCTGTTGTGAAATAAGAGATGAAAAAGAGGAGCTCATCCCAGGAGATTTAAATTGGGGTAATGGAAATACCTCTGCATAGTCTAGTACCTGCAGAATGATTTTCCCATCCTGCAAAAGTTAGAGACATTAGAAAGTTGTGGGGTTTTTTTCATTCTGTATCAGGAACTGAAGATTGTCCAGGCTTCAGGCTTTTACAAGCAGCTAACAAGTAGATGTAGCTCCATCTCAGAACGTTCTATATCCCTTGGGATGTAAGAAACCATTTCAAGTCCTTGCTCTCCGTCATTCCTTGAGCATAAAAAAGTCTTCCTACTTTAACTCCCAATCTATCAGCAGAAAGCTCCAGCTTCACCAAACATTTGCCATTTAAAGACACTTTTCCCTCCTGCATAAGTCCTCAATAAATGTAACATTTCTCCATACCATTCTCAGAAATCCAGTGATCAATTTGTAAGAAGCCACAAATAGAAAATAAAGCAAAATGTAAGCAATGCCAGGAAATGTCTTCTCTTAGAAATACCTCTGCCCAGCTATCTCAAAAAACTTAACAAACTGCTATCTGCATGAAATGTTGCACAGAATTCCTGAAGTCTTGACATTCCATGTTTAACTGTGAAAAATTAGCATTTAGGTTATAGTTTTGACCTAAAAAACAGGGTGATGACAGTGACTTTGACATGCTAAAGAAAAAAACAAATCAGCAGAGTGACATGTCTGTGACTCCATTACAAACTGAGTAAATGTCACTACAGGCTGCAATGCAGAAACCTCATTTCAGAAGACTGTAAATGCTGGGCTGGTTGTTTCACAACAGAGACCTCAGGACAAAAAAAAAAAAAAAAAAAAAAAAAAAANAAAGGAAAAAAAACCTCACCAGCTGCCACTCTTGATTTAATCCCGAATAATGAGGAAATCAATCTGAGCAGGCAAGCCCCCACACATCGAAGAAATGTTCTGTCATAAACCTTCAAGTATGGAGAATATTTGCAGTATCCAAAGCTCAGAAAATGCTGAAACTCGGATATTCACGAGCACTTTCACATGCAGAAACTGAAGCAAAGAGTGATCCCCTTACTTACGGTCAAACTGGAAAGATTCACCTATCTACTTATGGTCTAACTGGAAATCCAACCCAAAAGCAAAATATTGCTACCTGCTTTTTAGCATCTTGTCAAAGAAATTAAAAAGCCACTGGAAAAAAATTTATACTTTGCACTATGATCTGTACTTTTCAAAAGACCAAATATTTTATTTTTAATTTTCAAGACAATATTGACATTATTACCATATTCCTAGACAGTACAGGATACTGTATCACAAGCTCCTATATTGTCTTTACAGCTTCTACTTTTACTGCTTGTGAATTCCAACACCTCTTATTCTGACCACACTCTATTAAAAGACTGAATTAATCATTCCATCACTTCTTGCTCAGAGCGCAGATGGAGAGCTACAGCTGGGCAACCAATACACTGGAAAAGTCAATTCTTTAAATATTCCCTTACTATATTAGATTTGGGGGGTGGGGGAGAAAAAGAAAATTGGCAAGATCATTAAGAGTAGTTTAAACTGCATCGCCTCTCTTCCCAGAGACAGAGAATGTAATTTCCATATCCCAATCAAGCTTAAGAGCATCCAGCTGAAGGTCACATTCAGATCTGTGTCTTCCAGCTGACAAAGTGCTCTGCTGCCACTTAAACAGTCCCCTTTGCTTCCTGTGGCTTCCTTGTGACAGTAGTTCCATCAAACATAAACAAGCAGAAGTCACGAGCTGGTATACAGAACTTCAAAGGTAATTTAAAGTTTCTCAAGTACTTCACTTCAGAAAACTGTGCAATCACTTGTGAACTTAAGTGCTTGTTATCATATACAAAGCTTCAGTAATTAGAATCAGGAAGAGAGGGTACAAGGTGACTAGAGATTATTGGAGAAAATGTAGTTAATGGGAAGCATAGCACATAAACCAATCGGTACTTGAAGCTATCCTGTGATACCTGCAATTAATTAAAATACAAAATATTAAAAAGCACATTTCCATATTATTAAAATCATGAGAAGCAACTAACGATCAGAAGCCACTACAGCATCGACATTAATGTGAGATAACCCTCAGGTGCTACTGGCTTAATAATAAAGATGGAAAATAGCCTCAACATCCCTTCCTCTCCCTCTCTGTCCTACTGCCACATCCTTCAAACCAGCCCTGGCTAATACATTAATTTCTTCAGCTACCTGGTGCCCGGTGAAGTGTCCAGTGGCAAAGGCTGTCTGCAGATCACCACCCAAATGGGTGTCCATCTGCCCCTCAGTGTAGGCATCCACAGCAGTGGCCCTAAGGAAAGCAAGGCTCACCTTGCCTGCGTGGGACAAGGGCGTGTCGACGGAGGCAGACGCTCGTGGGGCTGCGCAGCCCTGGAGGGAGCTGCCTCGTGCGGCTCAGAGCTGCTCAACCCTCTGCTGCTACATGCCACCTCCCAGGGCCACCACCCAGCACCCAGAAGCACAAATTTGTGAAGGAAGATATCTTGGTGGGGGTTTTCTAATTTTTTTTTTTTGTTTATAGAGAGCTCTTATTTTTGATGGGAGTTTTACTGAAGCCCCTTGAGCCTCTGGATGGAGCTGTTTTCTGTACACAAAACTGCTTAAAAATCAATTCTAACCTGGAATAAGACAGTACAAAGGTCATGCACATATTTTGTCTTCAAGACAGCTACAACACTTGTTTTCCAAAGATGAATTTTACTCATTTTTCTCTTCTTCGGTAACAGGATCAGGTCAGGGTGTTCAAATGGAGTATGAAAGCCCAAGTACAGAAAGGTCTTAACAGTACTATATTTAATTTCCTAATTCTCTCACAACACTCCTTTTCTAGGAAAGACTGATTTCTTTTCAGACCCCTCTTTCTTAGCACATGCTGAAGTGACTTCATACACACACATTTTCATTCAATTTTCATCCTTCTTGTTCCTCATAAAATATGCACCAAAGTTTTCACAAGGAAGGTAGCTGCTTTGCAACAGAAACAGCTAATTGTTTTGAAAGATTTGTTTTATAAATTAGATGTTTTTATTCCTCAGTGAAAAACTCATTTTTGAATTAAATTTTATAAGCCATTAATCTAACACAGATTCACAGAACTCAGGGAATTAGTTAACTTAAAAGAGCAACTACTGTGCATGCTCTATAATTGCTCTTCATCAAAATTGTCAAAGATTTTTAATACACAGAGTTACCACACAGATTAAAAGCTCTCAAAGTATGTCTCCATATAAGAGGCCATCATTCCACAGTGTCATTATCTGCTATTAATATTTCAATTAGAGAGTTTCACACACTCCTCTGAAGAAATGCAACTGCTCACAAAATGAGTCCCATTATTGATAATGCTCCAGGAGTATGACACAAACATCCTATTTTTATTCCTGCATTTAATTACTTTCTATAAATAGCTTTCCAAATTTTTAAGGGAAAAGCTCATTTCACATAGAAATGTGTCTCTGTTGACCGACACCTCCCAACCATCCTGCTTCCAAGAAGAGTGGCAAAGGCTGCAGGGACCACACCAGCCCTTCTGCATGGCCAGGCTACAACCTCACTGCCCAACTATCTGATCTCACCAGCAGTTCAAACAGGCCGATATGTCACAGTGCACCCTGTCAGTCCTTCTACGGACATCAGACAGAAATATCAGCACTTTTCAGGCATCAGTGCTAGCACAAACAGGCTTCACCCCTGCTTTCTGTTGCACCCGTCCAGCAGATGCAGATCAAATTGCACAGCCCTGCAACAGCCCATGGGGTGTGAAATACTCTTTCAAGCCACGATTCCTTTCTCTTTTTGTGATGCAAAGACACTTTATTTATTATGACAGGTCTTAGAGTCCCATTTTTCTCATGCCAAGCTGATAATCAACTTCCAGGGCAGCTGACATACCTGGAGCCACCAATCAAAGGATGGACCTCACCAAGCTGATGGAAGGCAGTTCCCTGTTTACAGCCCTCATATTACACCTCACATTAAACAGCAAAAAGTTACACCTATGTTTAACTTGTGTTTGGTGCTAAACAATTAAAATTTTTTTTTGAGAAGCATAAAGGAATTTAGTAATTTAAGGCGTGGGGGGGTAGAGGTGGGAAGAGTCTGAGGAATAAAAGCCTGAGAGCTTGCACTGGCTTGTTCAGCAGCTCTCTGCTGTTTCCAACACTTCTCTCTCTAGGGCTTTCTCCACCAACTTACAAGGCCTGCGTATCAAACACACACCTTACGCTGTGTGCTGACTTCTTGGTGATTTGAAAGATGTGACTCTAAAATGCAGTTGTTATTCCAGACACCAGTCTTAGAACTCCATCAGCCCCCCGTAACACACGGTTTGGACAGGCAGCCCACTCACCCTCAGTCCCTGAGGGGCTCCGCCACAAGTTAGGATCTCACTCAGAAGAAATTACCAGTGATGTAGAAGGCAAAAGGTGAGCAGTTCTTTGCGGGAAGAGCGAAGCAAGCCCCTCCCAACTCTGCAAGCTGTACAAGCAGCTACCAGGGTCCTCATATCAACATTTATTTTATTTCATTGCATTTGAAGCTTTGCAAGTTAACAGGTAGAAAACCCAGCAGCACTGAGGGTTACAACACCTTCATTTTGGTCACAGTACCACCTCCTCCCAAGGCACGCTAGGACATCTGGCTAACACGTTTGTGCCCTGGTGCAGCTCATGACCAGCGCTGCTGTACCAGCAAAAGCCCACGCTCTACTCCAGATGTGGTTCCTGGCATTCCCTCTTTCGCCTGGAAAAACAGAAATGCATCATTCTACTGAACAAGCTATTATTATGGAAGTGTTGCTCAGCTAATGTATATGCTACCTTTATAAGGGTGTGCTTTGCCCAGTACAGCAGTATACCAGTATCTATCCCACACTGTACAGGTTTACCCCCAGGAAAAATAAGTGTTCAGGTAAAAAAGAAGTAGGCATGGTCAAAACGGAGGCAGACAGGAGTGACGTCAATATGAAGAGGGGCACCCAGAACAACTCACCAGGATCTCACCACCTACGCTCCTGTGACAGCACTGACATTTCTCCACAGCACCGGGCATTTTGCCAGTCTTGTGTTTCCCCAGTCCTTTTGCTGTTGCACACCCCAGGGACCAGCTGAAAGAGGTCTCAGCATCTCCCCCTCTAAACCACCACAGGCCAAGCCAGAGGAGCACGCGGCAAACCCGTTCTAACACAGACTGACGCATTTGCAAGCAAGAGATCATGCCTGCAGAGACGCTGCTGGCAGAAAGACCACATTGACCACGCGTTGCCTGCTGAGACACTGTGGTGGCTCCCACAACTCCTGGCCTCAGTCCTCATCGCCACAGCCCTCAGTGACACCATGTGACGGCAGTCAGCCGGACCACACTTATAAAGATGACTTTGTCTTTTAGAGAAGAGGGTAGCAGCTTGGAAGAATTTTATTTGAAAAAACTGGACCTCATCGCTGAATTACAATAATTTTCTGCATACTTATGTGGGTATGTAGATGCTTTTCTTTTAAGGAAGAAAAATAATCCTTTGAAAACTGGATTAGAAGACTGGAAAAAAAAATGGTTTTTGCCTGTGCCTCACTAGAACACTTTATGACTGGTTTTAATGAGTAAATACTGAGGAAAAAAAAAATCACTTTAAAAAGGGAGGTGGCAGAGATAGAAGATACGCTGCATTTAACAGCAAAAATTCTAATAAAGATCATTAAACTAGTGCATAAACAAGTAAGACCATATGCCACTGTAGTATAATCCTGACGGCCATGCTGAAGCTGAAATCCAGGCTAAAACATTGCCCACCTATTCTGTTGCTTTTCACTCGCTTCCCTGTATCTTTAAACATCCCTTTCCTTCCTGCAGTGCTGGATGATTACACAAAAGATCAATTGCAAAAATGAACCCAGGAGAAACTACAAGAGGAATAAAGCTACATGCCTGCAACCAACTGCAAGTAACACTGCCAGCACCTACCAGGCACTACGGATGGCAGTGTCTGCAGCTCTTGAAATGTGCTGCTCTTTAAATACCTGTACCATATAACTAGGAAGTACAGCACCATTGAGAGAACATGGATTTTGCATTTCTTGACCTTTTTCCTACTAATTTTCAGCAGACTATTTAATGTTAAAATCACACGGCATGCAATGCAGCAACTCCAGTTACGAATGCACAAGTGAGACTGGCATAGAGGTGGTGCATCAATTAGCATGAAAGCACTCTAACAGGCAGAAGACTAGATGCTATCTGTATTCCAACTCTATGGCTTTATTCATTAACAAGATGTTATTTTGGAAAATTATGTACAATAAGCCCATGTATATCTGGTGTAAGTAGTATTTCACAGTTTTCATTTTCAGTTATCCAGATCATACCAAAAAGCTGGTCTGCAGGTGGTCTGTTCACTGGGATACATTCAGTAAAAAAATTACAAGCTCTTCTCTTCGCTGTGTCAGTCCTGGTTTGCAGCAAGTGTAGTGTCAGTAATGTTTTATTTAGAAAGTCGCTTTCATTCTGTGTAATATGTAGACTGTTGCATCCCTTATAAGCCATTTGCAATGGTACCACTGAACAAGGTCTGATGCCAATTCATCTGTAATTTCATTAGCCCAGACAGGTTGACATGTTTGTTAAAATACTGTTTAACAGAACTATCTGTTTCTGCTTTAAAAATACCCTGACTAGGGCAGGGAGCATCTTCTCGGTTGGCTCTGTAAAGCACTTGGCATATGGGCCCTAGTATCAGTTGTTTTGACACAAATTACTAATGTGGAGCATCACCTGCTTACTGCTGCATCACATGGCACCCGGGCAGCTAGAGGTGGCAATCAAACCCTTGCTCACAGCATAGCAGATTAAAAACTTAATCCCAAATTCACTGAACACATAAGGCTCATTAACTTCAATCCCTGGTTTGTGCGTGTGAGAAATGCCAGCATTGAGATGCGATGTCAGAAGGTGACCGAGCTTTGTCTTCAACTGGCGTGACTTTGTTTTCTCAGCGCTGGTGAAGCTAACATCACAGAGAATAACTCAGCGTAGAATTTACAGCAGATGAGTATTTCCTCATAGAGTTTGAGGGCGTTCAGTTATATCTCCATGTTACCAATATGTCAACAAGAAAAAAGAAAAAAAAAAATAACTATTCCCTCAAGGTCCTCCTTCAGAAACAAGTTCAGTGCATTTCTTAGGTCAAACTTTCCTTTTCCTTTTCTCTAGGCTAACTTAAAATATTGAGCAATGTTAGCAACCATGGTTAGACATTCCCTCAGATGGTGAAATGTCCATGCCTCAGAAAGCATACTCTGGCAGAAAACGGTCACTACAAAAAGCAGAAGTGTATCAAAGCCAAGTGCTCTTACTCAGCCTTACACAAGGCTGACTGTTTTGGGTAGGATGGGGGATGTAGTTTTCTTGCCCAATGAATTTTCCATGAAGCATCAGACCGCTCCTAGCAGAACACAAATATGGTGAAAGCAAAGCAAATGTCATAATTTCATTACAAAACTATAGCACTTTATTTTTTCTTAAAAGCAATCCTGACATGAAGCAAAATATCATTGGGTTTTTTTTGGTTATTTGCTTTAGGAATAGTAGCTGTCAAATATTTTTTTCCTTGCTGGCAATAATCCCATTTAAACCTTGCTATATGCACATCTGCAGCATTAATGGAATAATTCATACACTACGATAAAGCCACAAACGCAAAATCACTGTGTCTGTAATGACATTTGTAACTTAGAAACTGCAAGGATATGAAGCTTGAAACTGCCAGGCTACCGTTTCTGAAAACATAAAGAAGGGGCTGTGTGTGCGTGCGTACATAATTATGATATTTCTGCTCCATAATTGCTCAAATCTTGAATCTTGCCCCATCTGCAAAGCAAGGCAAAACCACATAATCCTAGTGACACAGATATCCAAATATTTCCTAAGACTCTATTTGTTCAATGCACCAAAAGCTTTACCACAACTGAGATGAATTAAAAATGGACATGTCAGTGCCCATGTAACTTCAGCACTACTCCAGCACTGAGTGAAGAAGCCCCTGGTAAAGCACTTGTGGTGGGACAGTTTCTGTATAGTCTAAGCAAACTGGCATATTCTGATTCTACTACAATAATATCTCTAAAAATAACATCACGGGTTCCACGGCTACTTCCTCCTGCCTTCCGGCCTTGCAGAACTTTACGAGGCTGCTTCAGTGCTCACATTTAAGTCAAATAAGATTTCTGGTTGTGCAACTTGTCCCACACAGGCAGCCTCATGGTGGAGTCCACACAAGGTTTTGCGTGACTCAAGACCTCCACCCACCCAACTGCCCCAGCAGTAAAGCTCTACATTCTTTAGCTGAATTTCTACAATCTCCGGTGCCTTCAACTGAAGCATGACTGAGTGTAAAATAAACAACACTTTTATGATGTAAAGGAACAATTACATCATACATCTCAGTTTCTTGAGTTGTAGCACCTCTAATGCTAACAGAGTTTGCTCTCTCACCTAAACAAGAAGAGGTCGAGAGAGGTTCTCCTCCCCCTCTACTCTGCCCTGATGAGACCGCATCTGGAATATTGTGTCCAGTTCTGGGCCTCTCAGTTCAAGAGGGACAGGGAACTGCTGGAAAGAGTCCAGCGCAGAGCCACAAAGATGATTAAGGGAATGGAGCATCTCCCTTATGAGGAAAGGCTGAGGGAGCTGGGTCTCTTCAGCTTGGAAAAGAGGAGACTGAGGGGTGACCTAATTAATGTTTATAAATATGTGAAGGGTGAGTGTCAGGAGGATGGAGCCAGGCTCTTCTCTGTGACATCCAGTGATAGGACAAGGGGCAATGGGTTCAAGCTGGAACATAGGAGGTTCCACTTGAATATGAGAAAAAACTTCTTTACAGTGAGGGTGACAGAGCACTGGAACAGGCTGCCCAGAGAGGTTGTGGAGTCTCCTTCTCTGGAGACATTCAAAACCCGCCTGGATGCGTTCCTGTGTGATCTGATCTAGGTGTTCCTGCTCCGGCAGGGGGATTGGACTAGATGATCTTTTGAGGTCCCTTCCAATCCCTAACATTCTGTGACTCTGTGATTCTGTGATCCTACTTGAAACAGTCCCAAAAAACAGAGACAGTGAGTGACTGCAGAAGTTCCTAACTGCACAACCAGCTAATGTTCAGGGGCGAAGTACCACCTTTATTGGCACAGTGCTGACCTGAAAGCAAAGGCCATGTATTCTTCGCAAGATACCATCTGCCCGTCTTTAAACACAAATGCCCTACTGGCACAAACACAACCCGTCGCCCAGCTCTGAAATCCATTGGTGCTTCAGCTGCATGAGCACTAAGCAAACACCCAACCTTCCACCTCTAACGTTAGCCCCCTGTTTGCCTTCTTGCCTTTGTTTTACTTTAACAAGGAGCAAAAGTTCCTGTTTATCAAGGAAGGACTAAGCGATAGAAATGTTAATTCATATCAACTGAAGCTGTTGATTTTATGCTTGTTAAGACTAAATCATCTAAACGGAAACATCCTAGCAAGCAGAGTAATGACTACATAAAGTTGTCCTTTCACTTGTATGCTCACTGAAATACCAGGGGTCCTGTTCCATATTGCTACCACGCAGGTTAACAGGGCAGAAAAGGGGGTGCTTAAATTTAAGCATTTTACTCTCAGAATAATTATTTACATTTAATGTTCTGCCATGTTTTCATAGAATCACAGAATAGCTTGAGTTGAAGGGACCTTAAAGATCATCAAGTTCCAACCCCCCTACCATGGGCAGGGACACCTCCCACTAGACCAGGTTGCTCAAAGCCTCATCCAGCCTGGCCTTGAACACCTCCAGGGATGGGGCATCCACAGCTTCCCTGGGCAACCTGTGCCAGTGCCTCACCATCCTCACAGGAAAAAATTTCTTCCTAGTATCTAATCTAAATCTACCTTCTTCTCAGCTTAAAGCCTTTACCCCTCATCCTATCCCTACACTCCCTCATAGAGTGTTTCTCCATCTCTCCTGTAGGCCCCCTTTAAGTACTGCAAGTCTGGAACTAGGTCTCCCCGGAGCCTTCTCTTCTCCAGGCTGAAGATGCAAATAACCCCAAATCTATCAGCCTGTCCTTGTACAGGAGGTGCTCCAGACCTCCAGCCATCTTTGTGGCCCTCCTCTGCACTCGTTCCAACAGGTCCATGTCTTTCCTGCACTGAGGACTCCAGAGCTGGATGCAGTACTAATCCCTAAACCTATATTTGGACACCTAACTCAAGGAGTTAGTGCAAAGGGTCTGATGGCTCCTTTTTAGGCCACATCTTGTATCATTTTAATTTTAGCCTAAAAATAAATATCAAATGAGTTAATAATTTGGTAGTCTTGGTGTCTGCAAACTTATCACCAAGCAGTGTCATCATCTGCACAATCCTCTTCCCAGGGGGCTCAACCAGCCCAGAGGAGTAGGATCAGGGGAAAAGCCCTGGCCCATCCCCTTCTTTCAGGCACGTGCAGACCAGAAAGCAGCCCCAGCAACACAAAAACAGAGGGAAAACACTCCACGGGAATCTGTTTTCCCTCTGTAGAACACAGCAACTTTCCTAAACAGCCTAAAGACCAGCAAGAAGTACAGCCAACAGATCGGCACTGCAGGCTGAGCTGAGCCCCTCACTGCAGGAAGAGTTTATCAGTCTCTGCATGCGACAACCTACTTTAGACATTTGTGGATGCCATCTCTGGGTAAAAAAAGAATTTTATCTTCCATCAGCTCTAATATGCATTGCCAAAAAAGGCACAAAAACCGTACACTCTTAACAGCTGGCAAATAGCTTCTTATATAATCTGTGAATTTATCTCTCCAAAAAGAACTGTGAAATCTTTAAGAACACCAGCCAAACTAAGGAAGGGTAGGTGGGGTGGAGTGGACAGGGTATGAACAAGGTAGTTAGTCTGTCTGCAAGACTACAAAAGAACTAGTTCATGTGAGCACTTTAGGTTCACCTGGGGATTGCATCATACCTTCAGATACAACATATACCAGGCTGCTCTTTTCTCACCTCATTTCTCTGACCAGGCACAGAGAAATCTCCTAGCAGCAATGCCAGTCTCGCATTTACAGCGCTATGGGGTAAACTAAATACCATCCTCAATCTAACGTTCATGCAAACCAGTCAGCAAACCACATACAGCACAGGTGAACTTCTGCCCACTTTCTCCACATCTTGAAAGCACGCAGGTAACATTCTCCAATTCTTACACTTTGAATATAGGAGCCACACAGCAAGTAACACAGCAAAGACCAGCACTAACATACATGCTACCTGCATAGGAAATTATACAGGGCTTAAAATTAGGGACAAGAAAAGATATACACCACACAAAGAAGGCTCCACTCATTCCACAAGACTGGCTCTTCCTCACCACAGCACTCACTCCCTTGGGACCTGACAGATCTGTGATCAGTGGCAAGTTCTTGGGTTGCACATGAGTGTGTGTCTGTGATCGAACAGAGAGGCTGTGTCAAAATATAATTAAGAACCAGGCATTTCAGCCTGGACTCCCACATACTAGTGGACAGGTTACAACAGAAGCTTGTTCTTCCCTTCTTCTCCACTATCTTATTACTGGAAACTCCTCCCTAGCCATCTGGGAGCACAGAGTTTTGAAGCCGAGAGCCCACCAGCAGCAGCATGGAAATACCGAGAAGTGTGCAAAGCACTTGCTTCACACAGCTCTGAAATGTCAGATTATGGGACAGTTAGTCATTTAGGTTTTTTAGATGTTAGGAGGATTTCAGATCACCCTTGTAAACCGAAATACAGTTTAGATGAAGATTTTTTTTCTTGAATATTCTGGTGTAAAAAAGTGTAACGACAGACCGCTACTGTTTTACATGGAATAACGCTACGAGTCTGATGTATAGGTCAAGGAAAGAGAATTGCCTTACTTTTCCGAAGTCCAAATTTGTCTTTGAAAACCTCATAGATGCCATTGTAGATCATAAAATATCCAGGAATTGCAGACTCCTGTTACAATTTCAGTATTTTTCCTAGATAGACTCATTTCCTATTCATTCTCATCAATGAAGCAATTGAGTCTTTCAGATGTAATTGGTATTAAATTCTTTCTGTTCATGTGAGTTCTTCTGTGTGATTAAAAACCCTAAATTCAGAGTGTCCCACATGCAAGCTCACAGCAAACTGGACTATCACCCAGAAAACAGAGCTGAGCGCTGTTTCTAAATGCACTATACTTTTAACACATACACTGTCCCCAGAAAACCATGTCTGAGAAGAGGGAAGGTTTCCCTTGGAGCACAGCATTCATGACATGGGACAGGATTTTTCTAGCTTGAGTTTTCCTGATGCTGACTTCACATCTTCCTTGTTATGACTCTAAATTTTTATCACCGTAAACCTCACTTGATGAGTCATGAGAAAAAAAGCACATAAAAAAAGAAAAAAAAAGGGGGAGAATTAAAGCCTTTCAATCACAGCGTCTACAAAGACAGAGTGATACATGGAGACACAGAATGTCTCAAATTTAAAAGCAAAGCAGCATCCGTGGGAGAAATGAAAGACTAATTTCTCCTTCCTGACTGCAAGCATTTGGGGATAATGACATATTCAGGAAAACATATGTAATCAAAGAAATTGCCTTTTTAAAAACAACCTTATTCTGCATTGCTTGGGGAATCACTGTTGAACATAACATCACGCACATGCAGCTATGGACAAATACAGCCAAACTTTCAGCGTGTACTAAGTAAACCAAAGGAATTAATTCTCTACAGATATACCTAGATAAATTATTATACTATCAGAAACATTTACACATGCATTTTAATGACTCTTCTATCTAAAAGCATTGAAATAAAGATAAAATTTCTTGCTTAATTTATTTCAAATCAAAGTATCCCCTCCTGTCTCTGGTACACTTACAAACAGGACTACCCTGACAGCTGAACGTATGTGTACCTCTGGTCACAATACCTGTAACAGTAAAACCACTGTGTTATCCCCAAAATATTTATCAAATAGGAACTGTAGCTTTACCCTCTCCATAAAATCTCTACTTGAATGCCACAGACCACTCTTTTATATGTCAGCATTAAATACAGAAGTATTTGAATAACTAGAAAATTTCCCAGGCACAGCTTCAGCCTAGAGCACAAACTAGTATCATGTGACGATATTTACCTTAAAAACCCAAACAACCAGAGCAGCACACATCCCGTTTCTACCTCGCCATGCAATAAGGAGTACTATTGCTTATTGTGCCTTTGGCTCCGAGCATATTATCCTAGCTGTGTTGAGCCCAATTCCCCAGCATCTTACATAGGCAAATTTGGTCCAACTGAGCAATGTGTTCAAGTGTACACGGTGCTGGGGGGAGGAATCGCTGTCTCTGCCTTTTTGCAGCACGGCACTGGCACCATAGCCCCAGCAGACTGGAATAAGGACCTAGTTTAAACTCATTTCAAACTGAGTTAACCTGTTCTCTAAGAACAGTCTCTCTGTAAGAAAAGAGAAACATGCCGGGGGGGCAGGGCTCCTCCTCCCTGCTGCTCCCATCCAGCGCTTGGCCCAGGGAGGGCCAGGGAGAGGAGACAGGACAGAGGAGTTTAAGACAGATAAAATAGGATTTTGCAAATCAAAGTCACTTGAAATAAGTACTAATTGTAATTCATGGAAACCAGCACATGTGTGCAGCAGGTAATAGTCTTTCCAGCATCTCTGAAAAGAGATACATCTGATCACCACTTCAAAGTATTGCAGATGGCAGCATCACTTCTGTGAACACCAATCTTTTCTTCTGGCAGCAACAGAAATCAATACCACTCTGCATGGAAATGCCAATATAAATGCTCAAAAATAATAATATTAACATTTGAGTGTCTGAGGGACTCTCATTTGAAAACGGTTTCTGCAACAGCCTTTGCATTTTTAAAAAATATGAATCAAACTTTATCACTATAGAAGTTTTTAAAATACAAGGTAAGCTGAAAGACAGTGGTTTGCGTTTTTTTTAATACTAAACTCGGTTCCCTTGTGGCATTTTAACCCAACTGCAGGGGTACTGAAAATTACTGTAGAACCAGTAAAAATCTATTTAATTGATTTTTGTTGTTCAACCTAAAGGAAATGCTTTTGTATGTAAAAATGGCAGCATTACACAGCAACTGTAGGGATGTTTTGAAATTCTAGTTTAAATAATATCAAGTCATTTAGACGTGCTTTACTGATGTGCTTCTAAGGCAGGTGTAAAATTACACTGTATCTTTCAGTTCTCTTTACAGCAACAAATAATAATGTTGTTAAAAAAGAAAAATCAATTTCTGCAATTTCCCTACATCCCCAAAAATAAAACACATCTTGAATTTAGCAGAAGACTAGTCATTCAGAGGAAATATACTGAGACAGACCATACAGTCTTGGCCTACAAAAAAAACAAACAAAAAAAAGCCACAATACATAATAAACCAGAAGCCAAAGCAAGAAAGTCTTCTTGATATAGCCAAAAAGACAGCCTAGACTAGATAGCACTGTACTACCAGACCTTCATAAAGACATCATCCTCTGAGGACATTCAGAAATGGAGACCACCAAAAGGAGTACAGTGTGAAGAGACCAAAATGTAATTTTTACAGCATAAAGTTTCCTTTACCCAGTTGTCACAGAATATGTAAAATACACTACTTCTGCATTGAAATCCATATGCTTCCCCTCCTTCAGAAACAACATCCTCAGGCAGACCCTTCTTTATAAGCTATTACATGAAATGGACAAAATAATGAACTAGACGTGACTTTTAAGTTTTCAGAAGTCCTATAAAATATTACAAATAACCAATTAGTGTTTCTTTTCATATTCCTGCCCGATACAAATGTTCCTGTAAAGCTAATTGGACCACCATGACATGAATTGAAAAAAACCTTCCAAACTAATCTAATGTACTGCTGCAACAGAAACTTAAAATAACATGCCCTTTCCACAAATAGTCTGAAACTTTATTCCCTTTAATTTAAACCAATGCATCTCAGGCACGGAGTGCTGGAAAAAAACACCTTTTCAACTTCATTTTGGTTTCGAGTTTTCCTTCTGTCTTCGTAGTAATCCCTCACAGCAGAGAGAGGCGAAATGCATGCAAAAGTTGGTCAGACACACAAAACTCCCTTTAGTTACATGTCAACCCTAAGAAAACTCGTCTAGCCCACCAAATTTTAATCCTGAATTGGAAATACTTAGCTGGTTGCAAAAGGCAATTCTTCTTCTTTTGACATGAAGTACGTACTTTTAATACCTGTTTAAAAATTCACTTTTCCAGCATGAAAGCTCTTAAAAGCTGAAGTTCCTCTACTGCCCCTCCAAAAAGATGTCTCAGCTGTACCGAAGAGAAAAGGAAACATTAGTCTGCGGATTCAAACGAGCTGTCAAGAAACACAAACATAAATCTGACTTAATAGCATAATTTGGAAATGTGTTCTGGGCCCACCCTTGGCAATAATATCATGGTTTAACTCATGTTGCAGCAATATTTAAAACAGCTCTGCAACTTTGCTTCTCCACCCAACTAAACAACAGAAAATTATGTTGTTAAATGAAAAACACCACATGTATTTAAGTGAGAGACACCATCTAAACTTCTGACATTTTTCATGTTCATATTTTTTTTAATCCAAAAGATTTGTACAGCATTTTTTTAAAATAACTTACAGGATCAGAAAGAAAATAAATGCATAGCTTCAAAACCTTAGAATGTAACCTCCCCCTGCTGCAGAAGAGTTCAAAGTCATAAAGTGCTGCAGATACGAACACACATCAGACAAATAATCTAGTAACTAACTTATTTTTCTGGTTTATTTAACAATATTCCAGGCTTAGAACATTAAATAAAAATCTCACAGACAATGGGTAGGACTAACAATGACTTTATGTTTGTTCTTCTCTTTTTCTTCTCCTTTTTTTAAAAGAATGCTGAGACACACCAATTGAACCAACTACAGTTTTATTTTGGATACCAAAAAAATTAAAAGATGCTGGAAGGAAGAGAGTAGTGCATTGCATTTATCTCAGTAAAACTGCTTGTAAGCATCACTGTATACATTTAGCCCTAGAAAGACGAAGATGGAAATGGCAGATGGATGGTGCCAAGACGGGTAGGCTAAACGCAGACCAGGGAAGTGGTGCTCTGGGCTCTGCCTTAGTTGCAAGGGCATGGCTTTGAATCATGCTCAGGTAAGAGGATCCTTTGTGCTGCAACCCCCCTCAAGGACTAGCGGTGGTGGTAGAAGGTGGAGGTGGTGCAAGCGGATGCAACTGACAGCAGCTCAAATGGAACAGATATGAAAACCAGGAGGTCTTCCAGGCAGACTACCAGGGTGTCAGAGGAACTCAGGTACCAAAGAGACCTGCGGTATCTCACTTCCTGACACTATTTGGCTTTGCTACCCTCACAGATAACCTACATACCTGCAGGAGTTTAGGCCAACCCTGTGTTTTGCACCTGGGGCAATCACAGACACCTCTTCAGCGGACGTGGAGAGCCGCAACATTCAATGGGATGCACTGTGCATGCACTTTGTACAAGTGTAAATTAATTTTCAGGGGGCTGGAGAGTGAAAACCCAGGGTTACTGTCAACCAGACACAGGACACACCACCTGTTAAATGCATTTTTCTCAGGCTTAAACATACCAAGTAGTTCACTGCTATTTTCTCCACTACTCCTTTACTCTAACCTCTGGCCCTCCTCCCTGCCCACTTGCACCTTCCCACCCCCTACAAAGAACACAGAGGCCTAAAGCTGGCAAAAATTATCAAACCAAAACATAAACAAGCAGGCTGGCCACAGATTCAACTCCATCACAATTCACATTTTCCTATGTTCCTCCTGGCTGGGCCCCTTCTACAATCAAATGTCCACATGTACCACTGCAATGAAAAAACCCAACTTTCTTCCTCCAGAACAGTAACAGCCAGTCTTCAACAGATCTCTCTTCAGAAAGGTAGCGCTAAACAATTGTAGACTAAAGCTGAGGTCGGATGGCAAGACACCAATAACAAAAATAAAACCCCAAGAAAACCTTGACTATAACAGGACAATGCCAAGAGTCCTCCTCCACACCTCACGGGAAAATGCTGGCTGCCATCCCACCCCATGCCAAGCGTGAACTCTAATCTTGTTTATGACCTGCAGTATTTCATAAGAGATGGGGGGTTTGGGGTTGGTTTTCTTTCTTTGCTTCTTGTTTGCCAAGTTCTCAAAAGGGCTTAAAACACTTAGGAGTAGAGACACAAAGGACAATTACAATACACAACAACTAATCAGAAACAGTACTCAAACATTAGACTGGACCAGACTAAAGCCCACTCTACAAACTGAATCAGAAAGAGACAACAGAAAAGAAAAGAGCTTTTAAGTGCTAACATAATAAGAAACAATCTTGAAGACTCACTAAATACACATAGGGAAATTGAGGGGTCCCCTTCTTTTAAATATATTTACATAACATTAAAGCTTTTTATTTTGCTTTTCTGACCAACAAAATTTTCTAGCTACCCTGGGCAAAGTCCCCATTTAACTTAAGAGGTTATGAATTTTATAACATAGACAGACTGTTAAGACTCGCAGCCCACACATGTCTCCCTGCCCTCTCCTTCCCTCCCTTCTCTCCACCACCGAAGGCTTGATGCCTTGCCTGCTTCGCACTGCAAGGCATTGGCCACAACATCAGCACAAAGCGAAGGTAGCGCAATGCCGCCTTGACCCTGTGCATTTCGTTACCACTTTGTAAAAGCATGAGAGACTACAGTCAGGGTGTGCCTAGACACAAAAAGAAAAAAAAAAAAAAGGTTTTACCAGTTTAGAAGTGTTTATACCATTTACACCACACTGGAAAGAAAAATAACTTATCCCAGCATAAGTGTATCCACGCTACAGCCTATGCCAGCACAGTATCAGTTAAAATAATACATCAGTCCCCTAATTGACAGAATTATACCAGCTGAACTTTTCTAGCACAGACCAGGCCTAAGACATGAGGTAGTGAAAAAGAAAATCAGGCTCAAGATCTTTTTTCATTCCATAGCATCAATACACTCTAAAAATATTCACTGCTTAAATTTATGGTTTTTCAAAATAATGTTTTAAAATCCAAAATTTGAAGTTAACATCCTGAGTCACACAGGATTTACAAAAGGGGACATAAACCTTAAAAACTCCCTTGCTTATGGTCCTAATTCAGGAAAATACTTTTATGATAGAAAGCACATAAGCATGTGTTTGTCTCCCACTGAAGCAAGTAGAAAGGAAGCACATGGGTAAGTGCTTTCTGAAATCCGGGCCACAGTCAGAAATCACGGTCTTTGTAGAATTTATTTCCTCATTCATTTCAGTGCTGTTTAATCACAAGTCATTCATGTTTTAAGACAGTGGGGAAAACATAGACAATGGAAGCTAAATCAAGTTTGTTACAACTGTTCAATATTTACAGCATTCATAGCATAAAACAGAAGTATTTTTGGTAACTTAAGACAAATACCTTTTTTCTTTGTTATTAAATGTACCACAGTAGTCCTGTTAAACAAACCCACTGTCTCGGATATTAAAGAAATTGTTGTTTACATTTACCGAGTCATTTAAATTAAAAATCTGTTCCTGTTCCAAACCCCACTCTCCTTCGTCTTCATCCTCCGGTTCTGCCTCAGACCCATTCCGACTGTTTTCGTACAAAAAGATCTGCTCATCCACGTGAGCCGGGGCTAACCGGTTTCTCTTTGCACTTACAACATTAGCAGAAGAACCAAAAAGGCGTTCAGGGAAGACCCTTGTGGCCAGAATACACCAGTATTTTTGAAGAACCTTTGGTAAAACTGGAAACAGCGCTAGTCTGTCAGACCACCACTTCAGCGGGTCTTCATTCAAACCAAGGACCTTTTGTGACTTGAAGTTGCTCAACTCCTCAACAATCTGAGCATGCCATTCCTCCTGGTCTTCCACACCTCCCGTCTGGCAAAAGATCTCTGCAAGCATGTTGTTTATGACACTGGTAGGAGGAGGAGTAGAGGAGATGATGATTTTTTTCACAGGGGGCTCTTCTGAAACAGTGAAGAATTTCTCTTCAGTCCTAAAGGTATTTTCTTTTACTTTCTCCAGCAGGCTTTTTGCTTCTTCCACCACTCTGTTTTCAACCTGCTGCCGCTCAAAGGCTGAAAGAAAAGGCAGTTTTTTGTAGCGGGGATCCAAGAAAGTTGCAACATTGAGAAACATGTCTATCTCAGGCGTGTGCTGGTAGGTGGTTGACAACTCTTTAGCAATCACCTCCTTTGCCATGCTGATTTCTTTCAAATCATTCTCTTTGATGTTCAGAGTAGTATTCAGAAGCATGTGGAGAAGTGGCTTCACCATACTTATCGTCGGGTACTTTGAAGCAGACATCATCTCTGCAACCTGCTTGAAAGGCTGAAGCAGCTCCACCAGCCCTTCAATTGTATTCCACTCACTGGCTTCCAGCATGAGGTGGTGGTTGTTGCTGTCCTCCACGAGAACAGCCGCAATGACAAACTGCTGCTCCTTGAGGCGCTGCAGCATAGCGAGCGTGCTTCCCCACCAGGAAACACGGTCGCTTACCAGCATGCAGTGGAGAATATTCTGCTGCTTCTGTTTCTCGCTCAGCATGTACATCGCGACTGTAGACTGCTGAAAATACTCCACTAGTTTTCGGCACCTGGCAAGAAGGCTGCAGAGTTTGGGGAGCTGAAAAGCTTGTTGTATTCCTGTGTTAAAAGTGTGCCCCAAACAAGGCATCTGTACAGGAATATCTAGGAGAGAGCAAGCTTTCACAATGTCTTTACTGTAATCTGTTGTAGCACCAAAGACTTTTGTATTGATCCCCCACTCAATGAACGTTTCATAAAGGACTCGCGTAATAGTCTCTGCAGTATTATCCTCTGGTACTTCAAATGTTTTTAAACACCGCGAGTTCACTGCCAGGCAGTTGGCAGGACTGCTGCTGAGAAAGTGAACTGCGACAGTTACGTACGACCTGTTCTGGTTTTCGCTCCTCCACATGTCTGTGGATATGCCACACCACAGAACCTCAGTGAGCTCTTTCAGCACAATTTCTCTAATGGCATTGTACTTTTCAGGAATAGCTTTTGTACAGAAGTACTTCCGGCTTGGAAGTTCATACCTGGGGTCCGCTGTTCTCAAGAGGGCCTTGAAGGTGGGTTCATCAACAATAGAGGCCGGATACATGCCCTCGCAAATTAAGCTGATGACTGCAGATGTCAGTTCCTGATGCTTTTTGTTTTCATAGTTCTGGTAGGTCTTCATGATGAGGCTATCCTGAACAACCTGCTGAGATGATTCCGGCTTGATTTTTGAAAATGCAGTGGCAAAGGCTTCCCTCATCTGCTCAGTGTTACTTTTCACAAATTCACAGAATTCGTCGGGGTGATTTTTCTCAAGGTGGTAGGAAAGGTTGGACGTGTTTCCTGAATAGGCAATCTGTGCCATGCAAATACGGCAGTAAATCTTCTTCCACTGTAATATGCATCCTTCTGCATTGGTATCAAACCCAAAGTACTTCCACACTTTACTCTTTGCTCTCGGGTGAGCCACTAACTTTAGGTCTGATGGGGAACCTTCTAAACTTTTATTCTCCATTGCTTCTTGGCCACCGTCCCACCTTTTGATCCTTCACTCATTAATGAGTACCTGATAAAGGCAGCAAGATAAAGATACAATGAGAAAGCACAAGTTTGACCACGCTTAACTAAGTGAAATTAGCGTTTCTGCAAATGTATCAAGAAACCTACCTTACTAATTACATTTGCAAATTTAAAGATGAGATTTGCAGGAAGTGTGACCTACAAGAAGCCCATCAAAATGTCAAAAATTAATAATGGTTTTAATATGTCATATTCTACCGTGCAACTGAGCTAGAAGACCTGAGTAAATCTTGTTTCTGGAATTACATAATTCTGGGTAGAGAAAGCATTAACCACCACTACCACCACAGAGTTGATGCATTACTGTCACACAAACCAGTCATCTGTGATAGCATTTTCCTGCCTCTTAAGCTATAGTTAGGTCTAGACCAACATCCTCTTGCCTAAGAGTTACTGAACTTCACTGTTAACATGTATTTCAATTGAAATCTGATACTGCAGGAGCAAAGGTTTTATAGTTTGTTTGTTTTGAAAAAAGTTTTGTTCGCTAGATCTAACTGTTCCAGTGTTTGCTTTAAAAAAAAAAAAAAAATCTGTGATGCAAATTACGGCATTAATCTGCTCCTCTGAAATGTAAAGATGTTTTCAGACTGAAATAAAAGGAAAAGGAGTTTGAACCTACATGCGGATCAACAATACATGTCTGACACCTTTCCTGTCCTCCTCTTTCTGAAATCAAAGCCATCTACTGAACTACTATTTCACAAACCTGGTTCCTGGAACAACAGTGTTATTATAATTACAGGAAAAGCAGACAGGGAAGAACTAATAAATGTTATTACCCACATCAGCTGAAAAATAATTTTGCTTTATTTTCTTCAAAAGGCTACCTAAGTCGGGAGGGTGTGACAGTCTAGAGATAAGTGTGGCGATAAGGCACGACTTGGCAATCTGAACCTAAATATCTGCACAGGAAAATGCTTCTTGTGCTAACAGTCACATGCATGTACAACTTGTGGTCTACAGTGCCTCTATGCACAGTGCCAGCAGCCAGCACTCACCGGAGCTGATTTCACTCCACCAAAAAGCCAAGCCACAGCACTGCACGACTGCATGCTGACACTTCTCAATTTCTTCCACACCACCAGCTGAGCCACCGCGATAGAAACAAGCCTTTCACCAGGCATCTGACGAGAATCGAGGAGGATGAAGCCATCACTTAAACATGCGTGCAACATCCTCCACAAAAATCCAGGAGAAGAGAGCAGGACAGAAACAACAGGATCATCCCTGCAGCCAGCCTGAAAGCAACAGCATTGCTCCTTTGCTGCTTGTGAAGAGCTGCACCCGCATCCAACCCCAGAAATCCCTGGGTACTAGGACTGGCTGGCTGGGGGAGGAAGAAACAATATTTTTTATATTGCTGCAAGGGAATATCCCCAAAAAATGTATATGTGCAAGCTTCTCTGGTGTGTTTTCTGCTGTCGATGAACATTCACAAGAAAAGACTTCTCCTTCTGAACTATAGCTGGTATTTTGCAGCACCTTCTCCATGTCTTGAATGAAAAAACAAAGACAGATTTACAAAGACTAAACATATTCATTTAAACACAGCTGTTGGTTTAGAAGCAGAATGAGAGATGCAGGGCAAGCATTTTACTGGATTTGTTCTGAAGATTTACTTCTAAGGTGTAGAGTTTGTTTTCTTTTTCCCCACCCCGAGGGGGGCAATGTTCTACTAGCACGCCCTCTGCTGTGATCCATTCAGTGCCTTCTGAGTTGCCAAGATAAACTACTGATTCAACATGGTAATGCTGCCTAATTCCAAAGATGTAAATAGCACCCAGGTATGCAATCCCACAAAAACTGATGATTTTGAAAGACAAAGTATAATGATGTAACCCTGCCATAGCATCAGACTGTGCATTGACAAGATATGTCGTATCAGTATGTATTATTATTGCTTTTAGATCCCTCTATTTCAATCCATGACATGGTATCTTGAGGACGTATAGAGGCTCCCGGTATTTCTTTAATCTTACAGCTTCCTTTGCAGTTACATAGCAGTTCCTGAAAGCAAGGAGGAAGGCACTGTAATAAAAGAGTTGATGCGTCTTTAGTACTTAACATTAGTACGACACACCTTGGATCACAAAAAGTTCATCACAGACTGATAAAATACAAGTTATTTTAGAGCAAGTGAGCGCAACAGACTCACCCTATGATAAAATACAAGTTATTTTAGAGCAAGTGAGCACAACAGACTCACCCTACCCTTCGTTCTTACGTATGTTAAAGCTTTGCCATCTTTTTGAGATGGATCCAGCACTTGGCAATAGTTGCACAGTTTTGGATATGCCAGCATTGCCACAGTTAAGGATATGCCAGTATAATACTGCCTTTATTATAATGCTGTAAACCACACTTCAACTGTCTTAATAGCTCAAATATAAACTACCAATCATCCCTGCCTCTCCTCAAGTGTTGTACAGCATAACTGGCACTATGAAAAAAAAACCAACCAAACCTAAAAATAAATTCCACACCTCTAATTTTTCTATAAAAAACATAATTTTTAATAGAAATTCTCTTCCAGTGTAAGTATTCATAGCTTGGGCTTGGCAAAAACCAGAGCAGCTTGAACTCTGAGCCAAACTGAAGACACCAGCACCTTGCAGAATGAAATCCATTGGGAATGAAGCACCTCATTGCCTTTGATAAGTGCTGCAGCTTGTTGGAAGGGCAGCTGAGGGAAACACTCTCTTTTAGCTTGCTGAACTTTCAGTGATAAAAAACTAGTGCTTCTTTGGTTTGCTGAAAACCCTTCCACACACAGAAGCCTTCAGGCTACAAATGTGCTTCTTCCTTTCTCTCCTGAATTCCCACCCACATTGAAACACAGTGCACCTTCGGAGAAGCTGCTGTTTTCCTCACCTCCTCTGCCGGCGAACACCACCAGACAGTACCTGGGCAAGGCTTCTAAGAGCCTTGCAGACAGGATCCTGTGCTGGCCTAGCAGCGGGCTCAGCTGCCACAGGAGGAGGAGAAAGATAAAGGACCCAGGTTTCCTGGCCCTAGCACCTCATCCCCACTCTCCCTGGGGCAGGTTGTGCTGCTTCCTCACACCTCTCAGACCCCTCTAGCTCTCCTAACACAAACACGACTCCCCTCTTCAGGGCAGGACTTGGGCCAAAATATCGAAACGCCAAAGATGATACACATTGCACAGGACAACGGTGCTACCCCTGCACCAGGCAGGGCTCAGTTTCCCAGTGGTGAAGAAAATAGGTTCAAAACCCATACAAGAGTCACTCAGCTTGTGAAACTACGCATGGGGATGTGAGGAAACATGGGGTGTGCAGCCACCCTGCACCCTTAGCTCTGCCCCCGTCTGCACACACTCCAACGGCACCCTCTCTAATTACATGGCAGGTATCGTTGTCACACAACCCTTGCCTCATTCAGCGCAGGGGCAACCCCAAAAGGAGCATATCCTGCACTTCTCAGGCTATCTAAATAATTCTCTCAGGTGTATGCGTGGGGGGAGAGGGATTAACTGTTTTTGCCCGCCAACAATCCTTCCTACCTGGTCGCTTCTCTACGGCTTTGAGCAGGAAGCACTCAATCTGTCATTATGCTTTACTCATATAAAGTAAAAGCCCTCAATACATGAATTAAAATTAACAGATGCATGTTCCTAAATTAATATTTCATGACTAATTGTAAAGAAACTTGGTACAAACGATGATACTGATTAACTAGAAATTGGGGTATATTAAAAATATTAATGATATCTCAATCATTTTCAAGAAGAGCAGGAGCCACTTTTAAGGTCTTATGAACCTCAGCCACACCACCACCTTCTTCAGAGCTGGTTGTCTACACATCACAGGTACCAAATTTAACTAAGGACTTCAAAACTACAAAATATTCAGCATTTGAGTCTTCCCTAACAAATTTCAATGAAACATAGAGTAGAAGAGAAAATGCAAGAGGAAGATGACAAATTCCTTGAGAAGCTTTTAACATAACAAAAGAAATTATTATATGAAACACTCTTTTTTACCAGTAAGATGACTTTCAGTGACCACACTTCCAGTGCTAACATCCTGGTGTCACAATTAATAATAATTCATCTTTTATCAATCCACTGACTAGATTTTTATTTTTAAAAAGCTGTTTAAATCAAGATCTTTAGTCACGCAGGGCCGTTTTTATTTCCTCCAATTAGTTAAGATTAAGCAGTCTAAAAAAAAAAATCCAGTCATTTTAATGAAACTGTTAACCATTTAGACAATTAAACACTAACACAGCCTTCACTACATATCGGCAGTTATACTGTTCAAGCAATTAGTACTTGGAAATATTTTTTAACATAAGTAGCCTCTTCCCCTTTACTCCTGCACTTTGATTCTAGCTAGCGATTCAATCACTGATTGCACCCCATTTGTCCTCCCAGCTCCATATTTCCCTTCCCTCCACTTCAAGATCAGAACTTCAGACAAACTTCCCTACTTTGTACTGGGGAGTAGGGCAGGGGAGATAATTTTCATAGTGAATATTACTATCTTCTCAGTTCACAACTCAAAATAATTACAGAAGTTTTGAAGTGAATCTAGATTTCAGAGCTCAAACTGCCCTCTTTCCCCAGAAAACTGTCTTGAATCCCATCTATAAAATCAGATGAACCCCAGCAGGACGTGACAGAATAGACGGTCACTTACAAAAGCCATTCAAAAGCACACCTGCCAAGAGCATGCAACTCTAGACTAAATTCCAATAAAGACAAAGAAAAGAAAAATGAAACTGATTTGGTTTACTTTGGATTTAAATCCTGAACACTTCTTCCTGGTAAGTGAGAGAAAGCAAGCTTTCCTTGGAAAATTTGGAGGCAGAAAGGCTACACTGGACCCCTTCGTTCACCCATGGAGCTCAAGGACGAGCCACCAGGCATCCCTCTGTTTTAAACCTTCCATGGGAGAGCTGCACCGCTGCCGCATGAGTGGGAACTCTGACAGGAGAACTAGGGCCAATGAGACCAGACCAGAGACAGGGCTGACTCCACCGCCTTGCTCTGCCCAGCCCTGCTTCCCCCCTCCAAGCTCTCCCCAGTAAGGCACCCTGACAATAAAACACCTGTACTGGTGAGAGTTACTGACACCCTGTCAAAAAAATACAGAAAATTTTAAACATACACACCTTTCTAAGTGACTGTCTGGAAAAGTTACTTGGTGTTTTCTCACAGTGAGTGCAGTTTACTGATCCAAGCTTCAACTACGCATGCTCTAACCAACACTGTCACTTTCTGTTGCATTGCAGTCACTATTTTGAAGTTATTACAGAAACAGGGTGAATCTGGGTAAAAAAGATCCCATTGACAAGCTGATTCACTTTTTCAAGCAACGGTTGGACACAGCGAGTTGAAGCAAGGCAGCAGGTAACTGCCAAGAGGCAACTACGAGCAAACAACTATCTGAGGAGGAAACAACTTGTCTTTGGAAGAAACCACCCCTAGTCAGGGCTGAAAGAAAACTTTCCACTTCTGTCAGATCTACCCTGGTCCTACTCAGGCAGCTGACATTTGGCAGGTTGGATCTTCACTACCTTCCTCCAGTATTTCCAAAATCAACACATTTTTTTTTAATAGCAGCTAAGAATGGACTGCAACAAAACACTTGGGTCACATTTTCGTCATGCTGTTTCTCTGTGGTTCGAAAAAAGATTTGGAAAGTGTTACACACCCTAGGCACAATACCCAGCTTTACTCTGCCAAGAAAAACTAACGCTAGAAAAATGCTCAGATGACTTCAAACTGTACTCACATCTGCGCTTTTTGTCACCAGGGTTCCTGGTTTGTTTGGGGGTTTTATCTCTGTCTTTTGAGAACGAGATAGAGAATCCCAGCCTATAGCAGAAATATTGGGAATTAATAAAAAGTAGACAAAACACTACCAAAGGAAGCCACATGTGATCAAACAGACAATTACGCTCTTACTGTGTGGTGTACTTGTCCCATCTCCTCCCCACTGCTTCACAGAGTCTCTAAAACAATTTCCCCATCTACCTTATCTCTTTACTGAAACACTATGCCCCCTCAGTCTGTTTTTAGTTTTGGGGTTTTTTTTGGTTTTTTGCTGTTCCTCTGGTTAAAACTATCAACAGAGCCACACAGGCTCACTTGTTGCTAAGCAAAGAAAGTTAAAGGCACTAACTTGCATGCATTTGTATGCTCAGCTCTGATGATACCTTACGCATCCATCCGGACTCATAGTTTAGTGTAAGTTTATAAACTGAGAATCACTTTAAAGCCTTCAAGAGTAATGTGAGGAAAGAGGAAATTCAGATCTTTGTTTTCTAGCAAACTCAAAGTTTCCTCTAGTCAGTACTAAACATGCTGTTGACCCAAATCGGAGAAGTGTGAAAGCAGAACTTCTCCAACAAATAACTAATCTGAAGTCTCTTGGAGAAAACTACAAGTGTCGCTCACCTGTCAGCTTAAAGGCTGTCAGTCAGTGACAGCCGTATCAAACACTAAGTTCTTAGAGCGCGAGTACGTTCCCCTCCCGGAGCGGCCGGGCTAGGAGGCAATGGCCGGCGGTCCCAGCCGGTGACCCAGGGGGCAGCGGCCGGCCGGGGCCGGGGCCGGAGCCGGGGCGAGGACGCGGAGGCAAGAGCGGCCGGCGCCGCGGCCGGGCCAGCGGGAGGCTGCGCGCCGCTACCCGCCTTCCAAGCACCTACCTGCGCTGAGGGAGGCTGCGCCCGGGCGGCTCTGAGCCGAGGACTGAGGCGAAACCGTCAGAAAAAAAAAATAAAATAAAACGAGGAAGAGGAGAAACAGGGACCCCCGGCCCGCCGAGCCCCCACGCCGTCTCCCGAGGCCGCAGTCAGGCCGGCGTGCAGCCAGCCGCCCGTCCCGGGCCNCTGATGATACCTTACGCATCCATCCGGACTCATAGTTTAGTGTAAGTTTATAAACTGAGAATCACTTTAAAGCCTTCAAGAGTAATGTGAGGAAAGAGGAAATTCAGATCTTTGTTTTCTAGCAAACTCAAAGTTTCCTCTAGTCAGTACTAAACATGCTGTTGACCCAAATCGGAGAAGTGTGAAAGCAGAACTTCTCCAACAAATAACTAATCTGAAGTCTCTTGGAGAAAACTACAAGTGTCGCTCACCTGTCAGCTTAAAGGCTGTCAGTCAGTGACAGCCGTATCAAACACTAAGTTCTTAGAGCGCGAGTACGTTCCCCTCCCGGAGCGGCCGGGCTAGGAGGCAATGGCCGGCGGTCCCAGCCGGGGACCCAGGGGGCAGCGGCCAGCCGGGGCCGGGGCCGGAGCCGGNGAAGAGGAGAAGCAGGGACCCCCGGCCCGCCGAGCCCCCACGCCGTCTCCCGAGGCCGCAGTCAGGCCGGCGTGCAGCCAGCCGCCCGTCCCGGGCCGGGCCCGGCCCC
>VZTO01025664.1:52383-63911 GCA_013400615.1 Syrrhaptes paradoxus
AGGGCGTCCCGCCCTCGCTGCCCCCCCACCCCCAAGGCCGCTGCCCCCAGGCAGTGCGGTGGGCCCGGCCCGCGCAAAGGAGTGCGAAAGGAGCCCGGCGGCGCCCGGGCCCGTGCCGCCCCGGTGCCTGAGCCCCTGCACCGCTATGGGCGAAGCGGCGCGGCCCGGGCACCCCGCTACTGCGGCCAAGGTCGCGGCTGTCGTGTCCGGGCCGTCCGGCCACCCCTCAGCTGGGTCGCGAGGCCTCGTCCCCGGGGCGCCGGCGCTGCCGCCCTCCCCAGGGTGGGTGTGGGGAGGCGCGGCAAAACTTTCCCCCTCTACGGCGGCGGGGCTGTTGCTGCCGCCCCCCGGCCCGGTGCCGCCCCGCCCCGCGGCGCCGGCTGCGGTACTCACCTGGGGCCGGGGGGCAGCGGGGGCGGAGGTGGCGGCGCATCTGGTGCAAGACGACGAGGAAGGCGATGCCGTACACCCGGAGCAAGGGCACCAGCGCAGACAATAGCGACATGGCCGCCTCCCGCCCCGCGGCGGCTGGCTCGGGGCGAGGCAAGCGGGGAAGGAGCTCGGCGGGCGGCCGGCCTGTGCGTGGCCCTGTGGCTCGCCCCCGGCGGGCCGGGCCAGGCCGGGGGGAGGCGCGGCGCGGCGCAGCCCCCACCCAGTGGAAGGAAAAGCGCCGCCGCTGTCACAGCAGCGCCCGGGCGCGCCGTGGCTCCCGCCCTTCTGGGCATGTGCGGCGGGGGAAGGGCCGCGCCGCTGCCTNGGCGGACCGGCAGCGACGGGGTGGCGGCTCGGCCCGCGCCGAGGCCCTCGGGGAGCTGGGGAGGGGGCGAGGGGAAAGGCGCTCGGTGGCGGGGTGACTTAGCAGCGAGAGGCGGAGGCGGCGGCGGGTGACAGGCCGCCCTGGGAGGCCAGGCCGCGGGGTCGCGGGTGCGGTGACGCTTGGTGGCGGGTCTGTCACAGGCACGGTCAGCAGCGCCCGGGCGGCGACGGGGCAGCCGGCTCTGTCTCAGAATGCGGTGGCTGGGAGCGCTCGTTGCCTTGTCTCACGGTTTCCCTTCTGTCTGGCACAGGTGAGGGGCTGCTGCTGCTGAATCCCGCGAGCAGCGCTCGGTCTGGGCGCGACTCTGTCACCTCAGGCATCCCTCAGGCTTACTCCTCCCGTAGTGGTGGCCCTGGCAGTCGCAGGTACCGGATTTCTCCAAATGCAGCTTTATGTACAAAGCCTCCCATCATCCGGCACCTAAATTTAAACACAGCCTCGTGAGCGCATTCTTCACAGTGAGACCTAGCGTAGCACATGGTTTATCTCAAAAGTTTTGTGTTCTCGGTTTTAAATTCTCAGCCTTATTTTTGAGATGATGAGTGCTTGGGACAGAAGAGCACGTCTTATCTACCAGTTCTGGTAGATGGCTGGTTTCAGCTACAGGAAATACATACAGCACCTAGCCATCAAGTTGAGGTTTCATTCACAAAACTGACGGTGTTTCATAAATGAAGATTAGCCTCAGTATTGATAAAAAAAAACAAAAAATAAATGAACTCATGTTTCACAAGAGAAGACCTTCACCTACATTTTCAATTTCAAATCCTTTGTCTTTGAGGGGATGGGAAGCTATTCAAAGTTTTGGAAGTTCATTTGAAATCTAATCTCCCCTTAAAAAAAAAAAAAAAAAAAAAATACTTCCTAGCAAAAAACACAATTAACAATATACTTTTTCAATGTCAGATAAAATTCCTCAGCAGAACTGGCTTTCTGTCTACTCTCAGAAATATGTATAAGGTAAAAGCATAGTGTGTAGGTGCTCCGGGACAAAACCAACCATTTAGTTTTATGCATCTCTGGTGGATTATTTTTATTAACACATGGAATTATGCAAACATAAATAGTAAACAGAACATGAAGTCACATCAGTGAAGGACTCATTCTTAATGTATATTGTTCTTAACCATGCACCAAGTGGCAGAAACAGTATCATGTAAAAAGACATGAAAGAAGAAACACAGACGTTTAGTAAAGGTGAGTTATTCGTTCAGCTTACCTCAGTAAAAAACAAATCTCCACTTTTATGTTGCTTTACATCCTTTTTTTCAGAACTACAGCATTAATGAAAGCCCTTTGCAACATTAAACTGTGAAACTTGCCTACAGTGTATTTACACTATCTGTATATAAATACAACATGCTTTCTTAGGTTTTCTGGTATAATAAAATAAATTGATGTGCATTCAAGCTACAGAAATAAATTCTTGTGTCTTTTTTCAGACAACACTATCCAAAGAGTTAGACTAAGTGGGGAACAACCAATGGGGTTAACATGGTCTTATTGGTCCCACTACTTTTTCTCAAGGTTTTAAAATTAACCCTCCGTGGTTCATTAGTATGGCTTCACAGAAAGGATGAGGAAAATTTGTTTCAACACTGCGTTAAATTATTTTTTCTAAATACTGATGGGACATGAAGTGGAGGAGAAATAAAAACATTAACAAAAAGTTGTAAGTCTGATTATTTTCAGGTAGTGTCTTATAATACATCCTAATTTTAATTGATATTTCCTTTTCCTTGGTTTTCACTAGTCACCATCTGTGAAACCTAATTGATATTTTGGGTTTTTTCTTTCAGTCATTAACTATGAAGCCTTGAATATTCAGGCTGGAACCTTGTCCATCTACTTTAGATACCTCACTGAGATGTTATTACCTCAATGAAATTTTAGGTGTCTGAGCCCTGGAAGGGACAAAAGGAGCGGTCTAATTGCCTGAGCTTTGATGTACAGGCAGCAGACAGAGAGAGGCTCTTCTGAACACCTGCAGAAAATGACTGCTTCCTTTGAGGCACTTAGAGGGCTTCCTTTCCACCAATGGTAAGTGAACTTACAGCACCAGCAGGCAAAGCCAGCCTGCGGTTAAAGCACAGATACCCTCTTGGAAAGTTGTTGGAAACACTAGTAACACTCCATCCACACATGTTCCAGCCTATCTGTCCCTCCTGTAGGACTGACACTGATGAAGCAGTATGATCACAGTGCTTCCACCCACATTTTGCATAAAGATGCATAAAGCTGTAAGAAAGGAAGTGGGTGATGTTTCTATACTCTAATTAGGCCCGGAGCTCAAACTTCCCAGCAGAATGACATAATCAGCAGCCATCAGGTAGTGTGGATGGTAGGTGTTGCAGTTGAGAGCCTGTGCAGCCAGGAGCGCGCGAGGCACAGGGCCATATCAGAGCAAACACAAGGTTAGCCTAGCATTTCAGATGTTCTTTGCCATCGGGTAGAGGGTTAGGAGGTTGTGCCCTATTTTTTTTTGTTTGTTCCATGACAATCTCCCATACAACACATCTTTTCCAGATATGTGAACTTGCTCCCCTTGGTTTTCCTCCTCTTGAGATGAGAAATGGAGCCAACAACTCCTTGTATCCACCACGTGGTGGTTCTGGTTCAGAAGGAGAGGTCGATGCTTTTTGCCCGAGCATGGCATAAGAGTTGGAGCAGTCTCATAAAGATGTAGATGGTGTCACATCAATACCTCTCAAATGGTAAAATGTATACTTCCACTCCCATGCTTAGCTCGAGACAATTCTTTCTGTGTTTGGCATGTATGCTGAAGCTGATGGCCCATGCCGGAAGAAGTGAGACATAATTCTGACTGCTGCTAATTTTTCAGGCTTCTAAAAGGGATTTAAATGCCTGTCTTCCTAAACTGGATTGCAGTGGGACTTGAGGCAAGAGATAAGTGCCTGTCTTCCTGTGTGGGTGAATGAAGTTAAATGCCTGAGGAGTTTTCGGGTTCAGCAGGGAGGTGCTCACAAGATTAGGCAGTGCTGGGAAATGGTTGTGATTGCATCTGGAATTCATGTGGGGTTTTGAGCACCTGCAGACAATTTTGACAGGCTGTATATGCCATTTTTCCCCCCTCTATACAAAAAAAAGAGAGACATTTTAGGTACCTCCAAACTAGGCATCATCTTGCCTAATATTGGGCATGTAAGCACAGCAGGACTGTATAGAGCAGTAAGCTCTTAGGCACCCTCCGTAGTAGCTTGGAGAGGGTCAGTGACCTGTAAGGGGAAAAAACTTTGCCGACAAGTGTCTGCAAGCTGCACAGTAGGAAGTCCCAGGGACTGAGAGCAGGCTCCTCTGCTGTGGGCCATCATCTAATGGGACGCATTTATTTTTCTTCAGTAACTCTGGGGGAGATTGTAGGTGGGTGTAAGACTGACCTTCTACATAACAAAACCAGTGCTACAGCATTTGCCCATGAAGGGGGATGGCTTTTGATCCCTCTTGGTCTTTTTCAGTTACTTCTCTTTTCAAGAAAAGTTTCATTAGGAAAAATTGACCCTTGCTGGTGTGGCTGTAGTCATAAGGATGTGAAGCCCAGGAACACACTAAAGAAATCTGAGGTTTTTTAGCCTAGCATTTACGTTAATGGGAATGAGGGGACAGAGTTACAGTACATATTCCCTGAAGAGCTTACATTTTTCAGACTACAGAACAGGAAAAAATATGGACTAATAAGTGCAAACAGAGTCCTGGAATAGGGACTGCTTCCCCTCTTCAACCAAATGTTCAAACCACTCAGCTATTATGCAAGAAGCAGTGTGCTTATTACTGTTGCTCAGTTTTTTTCAAAGCAACTGCTCCTGCAACAACTATTGTATTTGTGCATGTGAGTATTCAGCGCATGTCACACTTTCAGGAGGTGTCTGGTCTGGAAAGCCTGGAGCATGAGTAGTTGGGGCTGGGTTTGCATCCCCCACAGTACGCCTAGTCCGTATCATGTAAGATCTGAGGATCCCCCCTGCAGTTCAGTCAAGACTCAGAGACCAAAGAGTCAGAAGAAGGCATGCAGAAAAAAGCAGCAACAAAAAAAAAAAAAAAAACCCACAAATAAACTCCTGGAGCACGTGTTTACATACAAAACTTCTGCAGAAACATAAATATATAGCAGGTGAGCTGTTAATAAAAATAGACAAGCTTTTGTTAGAAACCACTTATCTCATAAAACACTTAAAAAGAGTAGATCTAAAACTGAGTAAGGTGATTAGCAACATACAAACTGTACCCTGCAACTTGACTTGGTGAACTGGCTGAAAGAATAACAAAAACATCTGGAAATTCTAGATAGGGCAAGGAATAACGAGCATTATCTCAGCAGTGGGAAATCAGTTCTCACATAGTTCCAGGACTTTATTTGAAAATGTCCATAAATTGATAAACTGATTGATTAACGCACATGAAGTTTCAAAAGCCTTTTGACAAGATCCTGTGGACAAGGGATGCTTGTCCACAGGATCTTGTCAAACAATTGGGGGATAAGACACAACATATTTACAAAATAGAAGAAAAGAAACAAAAACCCATACTAAAATGAGAGAAAGACTAAGTGATTTACTTTCATTGGGAAATCAGAGCAAAATAACAGCAGGGTCTCCAGTTTCCGTACCAGGTCTTTAATGTCTTGGATGGGGTAAGGGAAAGCTGTTGCAGCAAAATGGCACAGTGTTACTCCTATTAGTCAAGGAGGAGCAGGGGAGTTTCAGACACATTTAAACACGCAGGGCAGACTGGCAATATTCCAACACTGATAAAATAATGCTACTGAAAAAAAAAAAAGATTAATTATTCCCACTATGGAAAAGGATTTGTTGACATTTAGTTCATTTGTGTTAAAAATATCTAGTGTCAATAATTGCAGTGTGATTATTTCAATGTTTGCATAGTGATGTCTGCAAGCACCTGTGGCATACCCTGTGCAATGCTGCCCAACCCATATCTAAGAGGATTTTATTTGGGTTCAGCAAACAGCCAAGAAGATTATTGTGGTCCAAAGGAGAGTTTTCCATGACACCAGTCCTCCATGTGTCTATGATCTATTCCTTAGCAATATTGTAAGATAAACACATCTTTCATCAGAAACTTGGTTAGCACTGTTGTAATGTGAAGGAAACAAAAAAGCAGAATCACCCCTCACAAACTGGATATCATGAGTTGATCTGCACCTATATTTTTGTTGCATCTGCTTGCAAGAATACTTGAGTACCACATACAACAGTACGCAAGGCAAGGTTTGTGGGGAGAACGCAGCAGACAAGCTTTCAGGCACATGTAACCCTGCCCGTCCCCTTAGCCAAACAGGGCTGTGACAACACTGCTGCTGTTAGTATTCAGGGTTCAGTAGCTGATTTCACTGGTTTCATCTGCGCTGTCTGTGGGCACTTCCCTGAAAACTACACTCACTGCTCTCACATCCAGCTGGCCAGCCTTGGGAAGCGGTGGGACTGAACCCAGCGAATACGTGAGAACCTTGGTTTTTGGGTATGCTGGCTGTGTCAGAGTCTCACCCATTAGGCAGGCAACTCCACACCACAAACAGAGTGACCTCACACTGATGATGCATCGGTGGTCAGCTCAAGGAATCTGGGAGATAGAGTTTGGATGTCAAATTCTTCAGAGCGGTACAGAAATGGTTGAAGGATGAAGGATTGTGCCACACAGAAATGGTTGTGTGGCTGGTGCTGTGTCTCGTGTTTTGGACAGTCACGGGAGGCATCTTCTGCTGCCTGAAGAGGGCAATTCTTACCTATTGTGAACTTTTCCTATAGCTTGAAGTGACCTGCCTTTGTGCCCCAGTCTGTCTGCCTCACTCTCATGTGAAGATACTTTTCTCCATGTATTCCTGTTTCACCAGTTGACTTCTTGGATTGGAGCTAATACTTGTTGTCTTTAGGACTCACGCTGCTTTTGTACTTAATTGCACACATTTCCTGGACTCCCTGGGGACAGGTCCTGCCCGCAGCACTCTGCGACTTCAGCATGGGAAGAGCATCTCTTCTTTTTGTTGTTGTTGCTAAAGACTGGCTTGGCTGTTTCCAACTGCCTGTCTCTAGGCTGCAGCATATAAGAGAGCAAACACGGCGATGGGTAATGAGATGTGTCGAGCAAGCTGGAGGGAAAAAGATCAGGCCAAAACACGATGCAAATGCTGAGCAAAGGAAGACATGCAGATGACAGAAAATAGGAGCTGTGAGAAAGGCTAGAGGTCAGCTGGCTTTGGTTTAGCTTTGCCGAAAAATGGTTCAGCTCGCTGCTAAGCCAGATGTAGTTGGAAGGATGAAGATGGGCAATTTTCAGTAACAGTGGTTTTAAGTCTATCTGGTGTGTAGGGTTGGGACGTCAGAAAGCAAGTGGAGCTGAACAGCCCCAGTGCAGTAAAACCATCCTTCCTGGGACAGGGCTGGGGCTGGGGCCAGCTGCCCACCTGACCCAGGTGGAGGTGTGCTCATGGGGTGCAAGGGGAGGTGGACCACAACCACAAGGCATGAAGTACAGTGAAGGCCTGTGTTGCCTTTTTCTCTTCTCAATTGAATATACCGGGGGATTATTGAGAATCTGAGAGGGTCCAGCAGTTCTTTAAGCCTGCTCTGCACTTCTTTTTTATCACTTTTCTGGCACAGCTGCTTTGCACTCCTCTTTGTCAATGGGTCCTGACTCCTGAGTCTCCCCAGACCCTTACTTTCTCCTCACTGCTGTAGCTGGCTCCTCTAAACCCCCAAGCAGTCTGCACTGTTACTTCTTGTACTGGCACAGACGACTCTCTCACCCATTTTTCCCAATTCCCTCTCACTTTACTTTCTAATTACCTGGACAAACCTGTCTCTATATCTGCCTACAATCACTGGATTCCCCATTCTCTTGATCACACCTGCCTGTCAGTTGTCCAAAAAGATTACGTACACCTTGAATTTTCCACTTACTTTAATAAATGAATGATCACAGTGTTATATAACTTGTTTATGTTTGGCTTATGCAGCGATGGTTTGGATTTTGGCTATTCTATAGCATTGCATTAATTTACTAAGCACAAAGCAACTGTGTAAAAAAAGCTACCAAGGACAAGAAATGAACAGACTCAACATTTTAAATTTAAAGGGAAATGTTAAACAAAAGAAAAAAGAGATCCTGCTATTCTTGAGGACAAATTCACATGTGACGTAGATGAGGTAAGACGAGACATCTGAAAAACCTTGTCCTTGGGGTGATACAAGTCTCTGTAAACACTGAGCTTTATTTTTCATTCTTCATCTCATTTTTGTCAGTAGAAAAGCAAATCATGGTGTGATCAGCGCCCAATTGCCTTAAGCACATCTGCAGAGAAGATTCAGCTGGGGTTAAGACCTTATACTTTCTCCTCTACCACTTGTCTCTGAGGAATCATAAAATGTTCCAGAATTGTAGTTTGACCCCCTAGAATACATGCACTAAAAATTATCAAAGGCAATTCATTCTGCTGATAAAAATAATTTAGAGGCTGGAGAAAGCCACAGGCTCACCCTGACAGTTGTTAACAACACACTTTCAGAATTATCTAAAGATGTCTGATTCCAATTATACATATGATATTAGCCTTCATAATTTTCAAAGGTAATAACTATTCCGATTATACATAATATGTAATATGATAGTTTAACTTCCAAGTTTATTAAGATAGCAGTTTAATTCAACATCATCTTCACATCCCAGTCTGCTGAGACAGTGCATAATGAAAGATCGGTCATTTTTAAAAATCTTTCACTGGAGACTAACAAATACGTAACAAAGTGGGCATTTCTCAGTGCACCGACTGCCCTGAGAGCTGAGATTGCTCCAGCCTGATAGATAATGTCTGGATTCCCAAGAGGCGCAGTGGTTAGAAACAGTGCATTTCAGATTCTGGATTAGTCATTGTTTCGTATTGTTTTCTAATCCGCTGCTGCCGTTTCAGTAATATCAGACATTTACATTCAGTATTTAATGACAATAAGCCTAACATAAAGGACTCGGCTATCACTACCTGTATATATATGTTAGATATATTCTTAGTTTCTGGGTTTGGGTTTTTTTTGTTTTGTTGTGTTTTGTTTTGGGTTTTTTTTGTGTAAGAGTATGCTTTTAAGTACCAGCATGATATTATGAAATGACATAGGTAGTTCACATGCATAAGAAGCTTTTAAAACTAAGATTTAAGCCTGTTTTATAACAAGTATTTTTCATCTAGTAAAAAGCTTTAATCCAAACCAACCAATAATTCAAGTCAAGAGTTACAATCTTTAAAGCTACTTCTTAAAACTAGGCTGTTTTTTTCCTAGAAACTTGCAAAAGACTGTCACCCAGTGATCCACTACATGTCACTCTGACTGTTAATTAATAAATTCAGGATAAACTGCTTTAGTGTTGCAGAACATTTGATTCCACAATCCCAGCAAGAAGATGTTTTCCTACCCTTTGACTTCACTTTGAAGCAGATTTATCTAAGGTCTAGATTACTAAAGTGAGTTTAGACGACTTCTTGTAATAAGAAAGAGAATATACATATGTTTTGTAAATGTACACACACATTTATGTGTACAGAGAGATAAAATTAAGCATGTGGAAGGGGCATTTCCTGCACTCAGGACTTAACAAGAAACTGTTTAAAAGGGTTGGTTTATGGTGTCACTACTTTCATCAAAAAAGTAGGGATCTTTTTCTATATAAATCACATTACAGAATCATTACTATGAATAAAAAAGTTACATTGGCTATAATATGCACTTGTTGCACAAAAATTACAGATGGAGAGCAAATTCTCCTGGTAACCACCTTCAAGTTGCAATCCTTAGCAAACAGGTTTTTTATCTATCAGAAGTATAAACCTAGGAGCCTTTACTACTGTTCCAGACTAAAGAAGAGCACGCAACCAAAACCATACATTACATACAGGATGAGTGGCTTTATGCTCACGATTTCACTGGCTGGGTTTCTAATTGCAAAATAAGGGGGTTTCCTGCAGCTTGCATGTTGGGTCTTGCACCCACCTCAGTTGTGGCAAACCTGTCTTATAGTGGGGTTTTACTTCCTAATAATGAGATTATTAGCAGCCAATTCACTGCATTTAAATATATTGTTTTTCAAGGACGAATCAAGGTAAAAACTAAGGGTTGCATCTGGATTTCCTTGTTTGTTGTTTGTCACAATATCAATCATGCCTTTGATTTGCATTGTCTTGCAACCAACTGTTTACAATAAGGCATCAATAGCAATCAAGGATCTGATTCTATCTCTCTTGCTGTTGTTGATTAAATAAGGAGAGTATGAACTGAAAAGGAACTTGACTGCTTAATCAAAGTACAGTTTACTTACAGAAAAGGGCACAAATTTGTCTATAGTCAGGCCTAAAGAAATGGCTTTTTTTTTACCTGCAGGTTTAGCTTTCTCTCTATTTAATTATTAACTGTTCCTGCTCTAATCAAAAGCTTAATTTAAATCATTATGTTATGAAAAAATTTTACTCAGCTTCAGAAATGCATATGGATGAATGAGTGATCTGTAGTTCAGGGATGGGATCAAGCACTGAACAGACACATTGGATGAGATGGAAGATCAGCACAGATTTGTATATATCTGTTAAAATGACCAGGACCAGATATCTCAGAGGGAAGTTTAAAATATTTCTCAGCAGACAATTTCCTACACGGTAGTCTTCACGTTCCTTCTCGTCTCGACCTATTATACTGATATTTAGTAATGGATGTTAGATTAAAATTCTGAAGATTTCATATCCAGATTTTTGTCTTGCTGCCATTAATTATATCTTTAGATATATTTGATATGTAGATGATTCTCCAAATTATTTTTTTAATTTTATTGAGTCTCTCCTAGTTGTGCTGCATTTCATGTATTTATATACATTGTCTCACAAAACATTTTAACATTTTATAGTTTACCACCTTCTAATTTCATTACATAGCCCTTTATGTCTCCACTATGAGGCAGGAAAGCAAAATTCCAGTCTATCTTTAAATCACTTACTATTTTATGTACTGCTTTTTTTGTCTTACTCATTTCCTGTTTACTGTAAAAGATCTTTTATGTCGAGTTCATGATACAAGACAATCTGTTAACTTTTATTTAGACATCTCCTGTTCAAAGTGTATTATGGAGCGTCTATTAATGTAACTGAGAGTGATAGACGTAAAGAGGTGTCGGTACAATGAGTATTTCATATATTTACAGTGTAAAACTACAAGTGTAAACTAGGCAGAGATTAAAGTATGAGTATTAAGTGAACCACGGACAAGAGAAGTTCTTGTTAAGGCCTGCACAGAATTGGCTAGTCATACCGTGCCGCTCTCTTCCCTGTTTTTAATGGCAAGATCATATGAAAACACAAATGACAACTGCACTAGGTGTTTTCCTGGTTCTCTTGGCTGTCTCCAGCACTGGCACACCTCGGGACAAACAGCCAGTACTGGCGTTAGAGGGTGAAATCTCTTCACATGCTGAGAGTAACAAGATTGGTACTGCTGATGGAGACGAGGCAGAACCTTATCTAATACCATAAAATCTGCTCTCTTGTCAGCACACAGCTGTTCTCCATCTGTGCACTCCCCAGCCATACCCCAGGACTGCATCACCCCTTCACCAATTAGGCCATTATGCTGCTAAGGACAATTTGTAAGTAGTATTTTTTTTCTGCACTTTCTTTTTCCAATTACTGTCATTTGCCATTTGA
>VZTO01025664.1:63938-93177 GCA_013400615.1 Syrrhaptes paradoxus
AGAAAGGAAATAAAAGTATTTGCAATGAGTTCTTGAAACATTTTAAATATAAGGCTTGGTCACAACTTTTCCTCTTTAATTATCTGCTGCTGCTACCTGGAATTTTCAGGGCTGTTTGAGTCCTGTAATAACTTGTTTGCTTCATAGCTATAATGATTTATTCCTGCTGGGGGGGGAAACAATGCTGATTACTTCTCTCCTGTTTTTGCTGTGTCATTCTCTATGTTCATAGTATGAATTGCAATAATTTTTCTAAAAAGATAAAAAATCAATCAATATATTTTTCTAAAGGCAAACACTTGATGAACACATTGATACACAAGCTGCAAATCATATCATATGCAAAAATGAATGCACCTCTTGAGTGTACAGATGCTTCAGATTTTTTCCCAGAAAAATACATTTTTCCATATACCACGAATCAGATATGCTCTCTGTTATTTTCTTGCTTACGTAGGGCAATTTATTGCCATCTATTATTTGTTTGCTTTTTTTGCTATGCACTAGGGCTGATAATTTCAATGATTTTCCCTTAAAAACCTCAAGCCGTTTTTCTGATCATTGCACTGGATGGTGGGCCTACTTAGTATATATGTTTTACCTTGGGTTTTTCTGCTCCCACGCCAACCACTTTCCATTTATACATATTATAATGAATCCAGTAGAAAAGCCAACTAACTGGATGGTTTTATATGTGGTTGTTTTGTGTCCTTGGAATGAAATTCATTGACCCCTTTACAGAGGGCCAAAACGTACATCATTTTGAGTGCTCGGGAGGTAATTTTTTTGCAGCCTTCAGGCCTCCTGCAGAAAGGGGAACTTTGCTCTTCTTTCAGTATTAGCATTGTGCCTGCAAATAGAAATCATTTTACCTTCAATTAAGCTTGCTATGCATCAGTGGCATGCTACTGACTTCAAGTTTATTCTACATTTACAAAGAAGAGGAGAAGAGATTTCACTACCCTGAGAAGATACATTTCTTGATAACCTGTAGCCACTAATCAGAAACTAATCCAGATTATCAGTGACTAAAAGCCACAGACATCTGAAGTGCGGAGTGATTTAATCGCCTCTCTCCAGCATCTCCAGAAATCATCATTAATGATGACAGGAAATACTTGTTTCAGAGGAAAACCAGCGAGCAGGTAGTGATAGCACACGCAGCCTCCTCCCATCAGCTCCACTCGCTGCTGCACATTAACTCATTTTCTTGTCTAGGAATCGCTCCACAGATTGACTCGTTTTATTTACTAGCTCTCCTAGGCAGAGCTTGGAAACAACAACAAAAAAAAAAAGTGGCACCTTGTCTACTCAGTCATTTATTTATTATATTGTTTCTTTGCTTCAGTCTACTCTCTGAAAAGCTTTTGTTTATCTTTCTTCTTTGCTTTGTACCTGCACTTCAAGCATAACAGACTGCTTGCTGCCTCTGACATCTCTACAGAGAAACGTGAGCCCGTGCTCTCACATCTCCATGCAGGGACTCTTCTGAGGACTGGCTAGAGAGGGAGGAGGGTCACTGCCAGAATACCAAGCACTCCTGATTGCCAGTCAGCACCGGCAGTATCACTGTCAGTCTGGAAAGCAGAAGAAATCCCCCTGTAGTAATTTTGTGATACTTACTAGTTTTGAAATTTTTTTTCCTGCGCCTATTTGTCAGTGTCCTTTTTTTATAGAAAAAACTTATTGAAAATACTCAAATCTAAGAAATAAGTCTTACTATGTGTCTAGAAAGAAATGTATCTATTAAGATCAGTGACAATTACATGAAAAAAACCTCTACAGACTGATTAGTAGAGTCACCAAAGAAACATCAGTTTCCTAATAGAGAATTTTTTTCAGATTTTTTTTTTTTCCCCTGATAATCTGCCACCTCCTCAAGCATACTTCTTCACCTCCTAATATTCTGAAAGCACCGTTACTGTCTTCTGAATCTTTAGCACCCACTACTTCCAATCAAAATAGCAGCAATGAAGATGGATACCCTTGTCAGGCATTGCTTCGTCTCCTAGCAGGGCAAAGAGGGCAAAGCCAGTATCATAAATCACTTTCCTTAGAGGGTACAGTCAAGTGACATGAGAAGTTAAAGGCTTAAAATGAAGTTTCAGCTTCATGGGCCATTTTCTGTGTCACAGGGTGGCTACACCCCAGCAGCGGTTAAGGTCCAGCTCAAGGAAAGTGAGAGGGGCTGCACAGTCCCATGGCTTATACTGACAACTGTCTCTATGAAAGTCCTGTTGCTGTGGCCAGGCTACAAACTCTCTGTCAAAAGCTAATTTTCAGCTGCTGGTATCTTTACAAAAAGTACATACAATGTTCAGACTGTGAATTTTCTCTAGTAACTCATTAAGGGCAAGATGCAAAGCCCATTAAGTCTGTGAAACACATCTTGGTAGGCTTTGGTTCTCTTTGGGCATGATACCCAACTGCAAAACAAAAAGAAAGGGCAGAGCTGGGCAGAATGTTCAAGAATATTGAAGGAGGGAGGGTTGGCTGGAAACACCCAGCACCCTTTTAGGTCTGTAACAATAGGTGAGAAACAGAAAACAGAACAGCTGCTGAAATCACCTTCCAGCATAAAAGCATCTTTCTACATTGATCATAACGAAAAGGCCTCATTCCTCTTCTTTGGTCTTTTTGAGTGACCTGGGAGCTGATCCTCTATCTTCTAAATCCTTGGGGGCTTTTTCAGCCCCCAGAGTGGCTAGTCTGCTTTTGGGTCAGGTTTCCCAAAGATGAAAAAAAAGCAGCACTAAAATGTAAATGTCATAGAGGATCTCTCCTCCAAATGGGGATTGTTCTGCTTTAACAGTAATCTCTGCAATGCCACCTTCAAACCTCAGATTTATTTACTGACCACAGCCCTCCTGTAATTAACTGATGGGTTTGCTCCAGAAAGTGACCCTAGGAAAAAAAATCAAAAGCAACTCAAGAGTCTACAAAACCGCAGTCCAAATTATATCCCCAATTACCCTTGTACAACACCGTTAACAGTTGGTGGGGTTGCAGAAGTGTGTCTGGAAGACAGATTTGACCTGCAGAACTGTAAATCCCCTGGGACAGCAGCTAGAAGAATGACAGACAATTTCGTCTGAGCTGTAGAGCTGGCAGGTACAGCTAAATCACATAGTAAATGTACAAACTGAAAAAAATGTTCCAGATGGTGTGTTCTTCCCCTTAAATCCTCTCAGCTCTCACCTGGGAATGTGAATATCTCTAGACATAGTTAAACAAAGAGAGGCAATACTGAAGAAAAAGAAGTCATGTATATAAAAAATAACATTGGAGCTCTGACTTGAATGGTTTACTGGACAAATCTTAACTTTCCATACATATTTTTATTTTAATATCAATAGTCTGTTTTCCTCTACTCTCATAACCTAACCAAGAAGGGAACAAGTCAAACAAATGTTAGCTTATAAAATTAGAGACATTTTATGTTTTGCTAAGATCCCAGTGTTGAGATGTCTGATGTTAGAAACTGTGGAGCAAAATATAAATGACTGAAAACTATTTTAGAATAAATGTGTCTTGCACAAGTCACATACACAAGAAGAAAATAAAAATTAAGGAAAATTGCTCAAATGAAAAGCATAAGCTGTGCATATCAATAGGCTACAATATGTAGGCTTGCATATTCTAGCTGCCATTGCTCTATTTAGCTTCAGAAACAAAATTATTTAGGATAATTATAATTACAGCTGTTGAGAATTTCCACGCTCAGGGAAACACTACCATTTCAACATTTGTTTCATTCTGAATCAGAATTAAAAAATTAAAATTCTTTTCAGAGAAAAATTATTTAAAATTATGGCTCCTAGGTATTAAATATAGACTGTCAAAACACTGTCCTACATATATCAATATCTGCAGCATCTAGTAGGAATATATTGTAATATTTAATTTGGTATTCCAATATGATTACAAAGTCAACATAAAAGGAGTAAGAAAATTAAACACAGTTCACAAAGCAGAATATTTTGAAGTTGAACAAGGATGTTGGGGTGAGATTTTCAGCATCCTGAAAATGTCTGCATTTTAGAAAAAAAAAAAATTTGGTGACAGTAATTTTTTTATCCACTGCTGTTTCACTAGCTAAGTTTTGACACCTCTCAAGACTTCTCTTTGACAATATCCTGATCAAGCAGTTTGTCTTTCCTTCTGACTTCCTTCCTTCCTTTCTTTCTTCCTTTCCAGTAGTATGATGACCTTCACATCTCTGGACTAACGCGCAAAACTGAATCCTCATAAAATCCAAGCAAGGCAAGTAAGCAGATAAAATTATGGACAAAGAGAGGGAGAGCTCAGATTAGAAGCAACATAGCCCTGGGTCTTACACTGTGCTTCAGACCATCACACCTCTTAAAAATTGGCTCAGTGCACCAGCTCACAGAATAGATTGGCCAGCTGCAGCGCCATGCATAAAACCAGATTTTCAGTGTATTTCTGACAGCGCCATTCATGCAGGTGGGAGTGCAGGTAGTGGGCAGTACACCTCTACGAGTCTTTTAGTTCAGATAATGAGTGCTTGTCATGAGGCAGAGCTCCTGCAGGTCCCAAGCAGCCTGTGTGGCCAGCACCCCAGAGCCATCTGGGCTATGGCAGAAGAAACCCTCCCTGAGACACTCCTGGGGTGTGCAGGTATTCACGCCATGCCATCAAATAGGACCTCGTCCAAAGTAAGGCCCCCTGGAGTACCCACTCTGGAGTACCAGCTCCTTTTTCCTCCAGTCTGCTTCTGCTGAGCTAGTGCAGATGTAGCCATAAAAATCCACGTGCCATCCACTACATTTGGAATATTCCTGCAACTGTTAGGTAAGATTGGATGTTTTTGAAAACATTTGTGAAGTATGATCCTTAAGAAATGTGGCTGAGGCGCTATAGAAACATACAAGCCCTATGGCACAGCATAGCGTAGGGTAACATAGGTGTGCCTGCGTGATCTACCCCTAAAGGTGATGCTTACACTGGGAGGTGGAGAAGTGCTCCGGCACTCCCTGACCCATCTCTGCAAAACCTTTAATCTGCTTCTCCACGGCTGGGAACTGGGCCCTGGGGCAGGATGTGTTGTGACACCTTCACAGGAGATGCTTCAGATGGACGAGGAAGCAACCTGCTCTCCTGGACACACTCATGAACACAGAATCACAGAATCACAGAATCACAGAATGTTAGGGATTGGAAGGGACCTCAAAAGATCATCTAGTCCAATCCCCCTGCCGGAGCAGGAACACCTAGATCAGATCACACAGGAACGCATCCAGGCGGGTTTTGAATGTCTCCAGAGAAGGAGACTCCACAACCTCTCTGGGCAGCCTGTTCCAGTGCTCTGTCACCCTCACTGTAAAGAAGTTTTTTCTCATATTCAAGTGGAACCTCCTATGTTCCAGCTTGAACCCATTGCCCCTTGTCCTATCACTGGATGTCACAGAGAAGAGCCTGGCTCCATCCTCCTGACACTCACCCTTCACATATTTATAAACATTAATTAGGTCACCCCTCAGTCTCCTCTTTTCCAAGCTAAAGAGACCCAGCTCCCTCAGCCTTTCCTCATAAGGGAGATGCTCCATTCCCTTCATCATCTTTGTGGCTCTGCGCTGGACTCTCTCCAGCAGTTCCCTGTCCTTCTTGAACTGAGGGGCCCAGAACTGGACACAATATTCCAGATGCGGTCTCACCAGGGCAGAGTAGAGGGGGAGGAGAACCTCTCTTGACCTACTGACCACCCCCCTTCTGATACACCCCAGGATGCCATTGGCCTTCTTGGCCACGAGGGCACAGTGCTGGCTCATGGTCATCCTGCTGTCCGCCAGGACCCCCTAGTAACTTGAACTGCAACGCAGAATATCCTGCCGTTCTCCTTCTGACAGGGAACTGCAACAAAAACTTTGCCGGAAGGAGGGAGAAATTATGTTTGTCAATGACGTCTTCCTTACCCAACAGCGAGAGCCGTGGTTCCACAGCCCAGTGTTCGCCCTGTCCCCACGTGAGCAGGCTGGGCTCCCTGGCCCCCACTGACATGGTCCCCAGAGGGAAAGCTGCAGTGTCCCCATGGGCGACACTCGGGCACCTCTGTCAGTGCTGTGAGTGGCCTGCCTGCGTGTTGGCCAAGCAGAGGATTTCGACAGGGCAGCCTCTGCATCCAGGCGCCTGTGCTTGGTGCCGAAAGACGGGCACTGCAGGAATTTGCTCTTCACTTTTCAGTAAACTGTCTTAGCTTTAGAGTAGAAGGCCTCTGAATAACTGTTATTCCTAGTACAATGGGATCGTTGTCTATAATGGTGTCCCTTAATTGCTACTGCAGTGCAAATCATGAAAAGCAAGAACACCCGAATATAGAGACACTTGGCCCTTGTGACAGGAAATTAAGGTCTGTTCTCTAACACTGCTGCATGCCCTGAACTCCAGCTCAAGTCAAAATGAATTACCTACAGTCAATACTTAGAAAAGCAAGCTCTTAACCTTTACAAACAAGAGCTTATAGAGCTTGTATCATGTGTGTTCCGTCTATCCCTCTAAATGTCCAATGCTTTTTCAGATCCTGCTAATCTCCTGGGCATCCCTGTCCCATCAGAGTTAGTGGCAAAACTTGGCTAAAAAGGTTGAAGTACATTTTTAAAAATAATGAATAAATCTGTGGGTGTATTATCTTTTGAAGTTTTAGTGGGTTTGATTGCTTAATTGGTTATTTTTTACTGTAAGAAAAAGCAAGTGAATGTTGCAGTATCATCCGCAATATAAAATCTTTCATCTTCCTTTCTATTTGCATGCCTGGAGAGTCTATTGTTTTCATCATCTTGGATAAAATCTTTTTCATACCTGTTCATGTCTTGCTTTGGTGTTGTACTCCTTGGAAGCAATAATGACCAGAACAAACTCAGGCTTCTCAGAAAGAGTGTGTTATCTCTACAAAGCCACTTTAATATTGCAAGAATTGAGCGTCTAAATATTTAATCTTCACTGTGAACTGTCTGAAAAGTGTGGTATTGTCAAACGATAGCGGCAAACTGCTGAGGAAAGGTCCAATCGTTCTCTTACTGATGTCAGTGGGAATTTTGCCAGGAGGCTCAGCATGAGCAGGTTATAGCCCAAAGTAATCAGTTCTACAGATGATTACATGAAAAGCCCTTAATTATAGCATGATGATTGAGTATTTTTACAGTCATGAGACAGAGGCATCTTCTGGAACCAAAACCAAGAAAAAGAACATATTGAGGCTATTCCTTCTCCAAGTTGTGCCTCTTTGGCAACAGCCTTTCATCAGATGACTTTTCACATGTTAGCACAGCTATTCGGGTTTTGGCCACAGCCTGACACGTATAGTGAAAAAAGCCCAGATTTCCTGTTCCACAGTTCCTCTCTGCTAAAGGTCTCTCAGCCCACAAAGGCTGTGCCGTTTGGCAAGTGAAATCTTTTTGTCAAAGCCGAGAACACTATGCACTTCGTTGTCCGTCTTCTCCCTTTGGTTCAAAGGCATATCTAGCTCCGTAGGTGCCTTTTCCATGCTGGGAAAGGACAAGTGCTTGATGGCTGCCAACTTGACAGAAGAAGAATGCAGCACAGACCCCCCAGAGCCAGACGCGTGCTTCTGCAGCCTTAGCCAAACTGTCAGCGCTGGAGCTGAGAGCAGGAGGAAGCACATTATGGCTGTGAATTGGCACTGAGGGCACAGACGATGTGTGCAAGTTAACAGGATGCCCATGCAAGTACACTCAGGATCTTCATGGTTCTTCAGGGAGCATTTGTTAGTCAGATAGGCGGATGCACAGTTCTGCACAGTTCATCTGAGAAAGTGAAGCTTGCACAGTGTCCTGCAAAAGCAAAGTCTGTATGAAGATGGGAATATGATTAGACTTTGTATGAATTTTGGATTAAAATGCTTTATTATTACTTATATGTAAGGAAGTTTATTTTCTCCCTGTTACTTGGAGGTCAAACACAAGCCTGCCCTCTCCATTTAAATCAATTATTTTTACAGCTTAGAAAAATCTGTCTTAATAAAGACAAAAGGCAAATATTTATAAAACATGCATAGTCACTTCACTCACTGTTACTAAATCATTAATAGTGTTTGGTTCTGGTTTTTATTGTCGAAGTCACAGGAAGCTGCAGTGATGACAGTGGGAAAACACACGTCCACAGCAAGTTTTAGGTACATTTTGTGGGGGTTTTTCTTCACTACCTTACTTGTGAGATAAGTTTTTATGTTGCATTTTAATTTATTTTCCACATTCATATGTTGCTTACGTATCTTATCTGAAAGGAACTGTTAAACTCTCCCACTGCTTCCTGCCTGAAATTGCTCTCTCTGGATGCAGCTCTGATTTCCCCGTCATGATACGTGTTGTCAGGCTTTGTCTCCCCTTGAAATTATCATTAAAATGGTACACTGGTGAGTAGTCCCATTTGTAATGGTGGGGGATTCTGAAATATTTTGAGTTATTTTCATACTAGCAGTTGGTAATTTCCTGAAGCTACACATTCTGATTGAATATATTTTCTTTCTGCAGTGCTCTGAAGCAGTGGTAAAAAATCACTGCTATTTCATCGTAACCTCTCAAGAGATGAGCAAAAATCAGTTGCCTAGCAAGCAGAAGTGCTATTGACTGTGTTAAAAGGTCAAGACAAAAACATGCTGAAAACTTTTTGGATACTTACATAAAAAGCTGATTTATGACTTGGGACTCGTTTATTGCACAAAGTGGTCTGTGTTTGACCCTGTGGATCCTGCTCTCACATACTTACTGCCACTTAAAGGAGAGGAGTATCTGTATCCCTCAGACAGGCATTCTGACATTTTGAAAAGATAACAGCTACCTCTCAGTTTAAATAAACTCAAGAAATGTGCCTGGAAAATCATTTGTCATCGGCTATAGAAATGTCAGAGTTCCAGATTAAGTGATAGAGGTATTAAATTATTTTCACTCTTTGACCATGTGTTAAAATAAGCAGCAAATTAAAGATATTGTGCTTGTTGTCTAAGGGCAGCTACTACATGTGATAATACTTTCCATGGAAATCCATCACACAATATACATATTACAGTTCTGAATATTCCACCTATTGTAATTTATACTACAGTTCTCAAAATCTTTGTATAGAGCAGCTCATGTGTAACACATAGCAAACATGCTGCACCTCTCAGTTGGATGGATGTATTTCTAGGGTGCTGCAAGCTCAAGTTATTAGAGTGCAACTTTAATTCCATACAGAAACCTTTGGAAGTGAGAGCTTGGTCTGGGTTTAGGTGTTGTGCAGACCTAAGTGGGAGGGAGTAAAGGGAATATATGTGTCTTACACAAAGAGGCTTGTCACACCTATAGCCCCTACACTCTGGAAGCAAAATAACTGCCTGGCTACCAGTGTCTTTTTGGGATGGGGAGGAGGTGGAACCACAGCTATCCTTCTCATGATTTGTAAGAGACAGGAAAAATCTCCAGGAAAACAAGAGAGAGCACCTCTATCATGTACAGTGGAAAGACGTTGTGTCAGCCACAGAGTACACCAGACGGCATCATTGGATCCTGCATCTTCTACAGCACAACCAGAAAGTCTGATACAAAGCTTTCACTTCACTTCACTGCTCACATGCTGTAAGAGATCTGTCTCGACTAGGCAACCAGGGTGAAGCAAAATGTCTCCCCTTTCCTTATCTGCTGCTATGGAGGTGTGAGAAGTAGATCATACATCAAAACAGGAGGAGGAAGAAAGAAGCTTCTTATCTCCATCAAGCTCTCAACCTTTGCCACCAGATTCAAAATACTCCCTTTCTATCGCAATGCATTGGTACAAGAGCTCCCCAATGACCTGAGCCAGCGAGCCTGTGAGCTTTTTGTGTCTCATCCGCCTCAACACAGACCACTGGTTAATTCAGGCCTGGGTCCTGCGGTGAGCACAGGTGGGCTGGCACAGCCTCTGAACACAGCTGGACTCCAGGTTCAGGTTCAGCATCCCACCTACAGGGACTCTGCGGCAGGGTCAGGACTCTGGCAACTGATCCAGAAATCAAAGTGGCTACAAAAACTTTCACAGAAGCATTAAAATAACATTCTCTTTGTGCTATTTATTATTCTTTCTCTCCAAACTTATCAGTTAAATCAACCATTTGTTAAACTGATGTTCTGGAAGCAAATGCACTTGTGTCCTTGCAGGCTCCAGCGCAGAGCCACGAAGATGATGAAGGGAATGGTGCATCTCCCTTATGATGAAAGGCTGAGGGAGCTGGGTCTCTTCAGCTTGGAAAAGAGGAGACTGAAGGGTGACCTAAGCAATGCTTATAAATATGTAAAGGATGAGTGTCAGGAGGATGGAGCCAGGCTCTTCTCTGTGACATCCAGTGATAGGACAAGGGGCAATGGGTTCAAGCTGGAACATAGGAGGTTCCACTTGAATATGAGAAAAAACTTCTTTACAGTGAGGGTGACAGAGCACTGGAACAGGCTGCCCAGAGAGGTTGTGGAGTCTCCTTCTCTGGAGACATTCAAAGCCCGCCTGGATGCGTTCCTGTGTGATCTGATCTAGGTGTTCCTGCTCCGGCAGGGGGATTGGACTAGATGATCTTTCGAGGTCCCTTCCAATCCCTAACATTCTGTGATTCTGTGATTCTGTGCTTTTCTTTGAACTGATGATCTGTTTCAAAATGCCTTTCAACTTGTTGAAAAAGAAAAAAAAAAAAGGGAAGAAGAGGAGGTTATGAGCTAATATCCTACCTAATAAGCACAGAAACCAGAATCTTCTGGAGAAAATTAGCATTTATCTCTTCCCTGGTGTAAATTACTCTAACCCACTTTCCCAATTTGCCTGATGGTGAGGGATTGCTAGGCAACACCACACTTGCAGGTCAGCTGGCTCTTCATGACTATGCGTATGTCCATTTTTACGAGGCCCACATGGAATTTTTTTTCAAAGATTATGTTGCCATTTAAGATTAAAAGCATTTAAAAATACTTACCTAATCTTCCTACTGTAATAACTATCTCTTGCTTAGTCTAAAGCTGTTTTGCTATGGCTGAATATTGCTTGGAGTGTCTAAATATTTGGAAGTAAACCCTGCCATTTTCTTCAGTAGTATAATGAAGTAAGGTATAAGATCAAGCCTGATTTTAATTATAAGGTGCCCTTTCTCTTACTCTGCCTGCCTTCCCTGTTTTTCATGCCAATAGCAACTGTTTGATTTGACTTGAAGGAAAACTGAACAGCTAGCCTGAAGTAGCAGATGAATCATTCTGATAATTTTCCCAAATAAAGGCAGCTCTCTTCAGGAGCAAATGTCAGTCTCCATCGTTTAACAAGCTTATCTGAGCCGATGTAGTTAGCAGGGACACACTCACACTGAAAAGCCTGTTGCCAATGGAGGGATTTTCAGCTCGTTGGCAAACTGCTCAGTAAGAAACAATATTCCTGATTTTCAGCTGAACTTCAGGACATAGCCTCTGCCTGAGCAAGCACTGATGAGTAACAAATACATGCATTATTGCAAAAGTTCCCAACCATATAATCCCTAAACACGTAAGGTACTCCTCCGTGGGCCACCACTGGTGCTGGGGCATCTCCTGCTCTGGTTCTGCTGCAGAGGTCCCCTTCCCATGGGCAGCCCAGGCACTACCACAGGAGTCTTGTCCAGACACTCAGCTACTTCAAAGAAGTGCCATCTAAAGATGGGTTTTCATAAAAGTAAGCACTTGAATACAGCAGAGAAACCTTTTTAATACCGAGTACCTCAACTACCTTGCAAACGGTGCTCAGAGCAGCAAGAGCGCAATCATGGGGGTTAAAATTCACCAGCAGCGTATGCCGGTAAATCAGGACTGCCAAAGCCAAGTGCTCAGGGCCAGAAGTTAAAGCAGCAGTTGGCTTGCACCTGGACCCCAGGAGTCTGCTGAAGCTGTTTTCCTAAGGCTAGCAATGAATGTAATGAGCAAAGAGTCAGGGCTGAGGGGCCTGCAGGGAGCTGGGTTTCCCTCCACCCAGGCATAGAGGTTGCTGGGCTCACATCCCTCCAGAAGCTCCCCCTGTATCCTGCCTCTTGCCACCAGTCCTGGCAGGGCACAGTCTGCCCCAAACCATCATCTGAATGTCAGGCTTGGGTAAGCCTGATTTATTTTAGTGCCTTTTAGTGGGTACCTGTCTCACAATATCATGTTTATCCTAAAAAAAATAGTATTCTTAAAAATAAGTATTTTTGGGATTTTTTTAAAAATCTATTACCTAGTCTGTGAATCTCTCAGTACAGTAAGATGCCACTTTTTCCCTACAATCCTGATCATCAGACACACACTTTTCCTAAAAGTATGGAGAGGCTAATGTAATCAGATGTAATTAGAAAGTCAAAGTTGAGGATTTTAAGAACAACAGAATCTAATCAAACACAATCATGACAGTTGTCATCATTGTCAGAATTACAGCAATTTCCCTTTTAAATCATCCAAGTGTTTTCACCAACACAGAGGCTAGTCATCCAAGCCATTTTAATTATATTTGTATATGACTGTCTCATTTTTATCTGTTCAGGTTTCTTTTTACTGAATTTAGTTCTTTGTTAGGATCCATACACACCAAGGTTGCTCACACTGCTCTGAAGTTACAATTGGGTTATCACAGCTTTTAGAAACTTACAGACGATCCAAAGAAAATTGCAAAGATGGAACCAGAGTTTTCACAAGGGTCCGGTGACTCCAGTAATGCTCTGCAGAGCCCCAGAGTTTCCCTCATCACAGGGGCAGCAACATATCACCTCATTTTTTTGATTAAAACCATGGAGCACTCACATGAATTTAGCACGATGAAAGATCCAAAGTGAAAAAATTCTATCTGGGTTCTAAAATGTCAGGTAAAATGTCAGCTAGCACTGTAATAAAAAAGGAAAACCTAACGTAAAACAAGAGTACTCTGATTAGCATGTTGCTTTTTAATGAATGTTACACATTTAGTGAAACCACTGGGCTTCAGAAATAACAAAGTACTGACTGGGTGAAAAAATCATTACAGTTCACTGGTAACTCTCATGGAAGCTCCTTTATGAAGTGAATTTTTCTTTGGGCACATCTTTAATTGGACACATCTTAGGACCAAATTCTCTCATCAAAGGGTAGATACTAAGCTCTCTCTAAAGTCAATGGGACCTTTATGCATCTAACAAGAAAAGGAGGCTTTCATTGGTGTTCCTCTAGGCAGAAGAGAGAGTAAGGAAAAAAAAAGGATTTTTAATTAATGTTGTAAAAAATATATTACAATTTGTGAAATAAACAAACACATAAAACCATATGATTATAAAAATTGATTGCTATTTATAAGATTCTTAGAAAACATACATCTCTTAGCATTTAAGTCTTTTACCAGAGGGTACATTTATTTAATTCTGGTTTATCCTCCATTATTTTCATACTGCAAGCTTTTACAGAAGTTTTTCTCTAAATAATTTAATAAAATACCCTTTTTTAATTTTTTTCCCTTTTCATAAAAATACCAAATTGAAATTTATTTTCCTAAAGATTTTTAAATAAAATAGAAGTAGTACTTCTAGCATTACTGGATCCTTACTTACTAGAATCAGAAATCACAAGCCCTATCAGTCACATAAAACCAATAAAAAGCAAATATTAATTTCAGTGGAAAAAATGGTCAGAAAGGCTGTCTACCTTGTGTGTTAAAGAATGGTATGAATCACAGAAAGGGAGAACTTACTCAGCTATTGACTTGCTTAGTCTACCCCAAGTTACAGCATGATTATCCTTTCTTTGTATTTTTATTTCAGAAATTGAGGCATGAATGAAGAATCTGTCATAGACTCATAGCCAGCCCCCACAACCTTCTACTCACTCTGCTCATACTATGTACTACACAACTCTTGTTCCACTGCCCTTCACAGACACCATGGTTTTTCTGTTGCTAAATGTAGTCCTTTGAAGAGGAAATAGTCTGAGAAACCAAATCTCCCTCACTGTTCTTTGTACCTTTCGAGGAAGATGACTTCCTCAGCATATTTTCACTTTCTTGCCAATTAGCTTGATTCTGCATTTAATATTTAAATTTATGTTGTTGAGTCTTCTGTATGCTTTATATTATTCCACACACAAATCTGATGGAAAATACTTGGCCTAGAAACACTGGTGGCAGCCAGATCCTCAGGTGTGAAGCCATCACCATGGTACTGTCAGTGTCTTCAAGAAGCAACTTTCCAGTTAACGGGGCCTACAGGCGAGATGGGGAGGCACTCTTTATCAGGGGGCGTGGTGATAGGATGAGGGGCAGTGGTTTTAAGCTGAAAGAGGGTAGAATTAGACTAGACATTAGGAAGAAATTTTTCACTGTGAGGGTGGTGAGGCACTGGCACAAATTTTCCAGAGAAGCTGTGGATGCCCCAACCCTGGAGGTGTTCAAGGCCAGGCTGGATGAGGCTTTGAGCAACCTGATCTAGTGGGAGGTGTCCCTGCCCATGGCGGGGGGGTTGGAACTAGATGATCCTTAAGGTCCCTTCCAACCCAAACCATTCTATGATTCTATGATGATTCTATGATATAGTTTTGCAGCCTCCGGACACTGAGGTAGGATGCCCAGCCCATCAAGATCTTAGCCTTGGTTTTTTTCTGTGCCAGATGATTATCTTATCAGCAAGTAGTGTTTAAAGTTGTGACTTTTGTGGGGTTGATATTAAAGCCTTTTGAACTAAAGGGCTCTTTGGGGATCTTTTTGGTTCGCCAAGTGACACAGTGATGTTAGGTCATTACCATTTTCTGCCCCAAGTCATTTTTGTGCTCTTCTCACTTATGATCTGTAGGGAGATGCTGCTGTTGACACATCCCAGGTGGCAGGTACCAGCCACTTCCTTAGCCTGGCCTTTGGAGTTCATTTAGTCACCAAGGAACTGCTGGCAATGCACAACTGCCAAGCAGTACAATCACAGCTCAGGCGTTGCGTCTTTCATCCTTGGATTTTTCCTTCGTGCCCAAGGATGGTAACTGAATTAGGCAATGGGAACAAGCTTGCTTTCTGACTGCTGTACTGGGTGCTTTCAGAGGAGAATTTTCACTTCTGCTGGAGTCCAGTCTACTGTATCAGCTTCAAATATCGATGTCCTGGAAAAATTTATTTCCACTTTGCTTGAATTTCAAGAGTTGATAAACTTTACATTTTAAGGTAGCTTAAATTTTCCTGTCAGTGTTGCTAATGGAGCTAGCTGGTGTACTTACGGATTTCTCCAAATAATAGTGGGAAAACTCTCTCCTCTGATGTTAAATTCAGATCATTTCTTTCAGCTCATCCCTTGTTGGTTATCTCAGTGGTGCAGTACAGTGACACAGCTGGCCAGACTTCATCCAGATGTAATCTGAGAAGGTTTGAACTGACACAATCAGGACTAGGACTTGTTTATGTGCTTTTGAAATACTGGAACCTGAGCAGTGACACCCTGAACCAAAGTTGACCTTTAGAAGAACCTCACAGCCTAACAATATATCTAATATGTATAATATTGATCACATATGCAATGTATTACCTTATTAATATATGCCAATTTATAAAAGTTTTGTTGTAACTTTGTTGTAATGCTTGCTGTGTAAGGTTAGTCAGCAGAAAGACACTAATTGTGTAACAGTAGACAAAATTAAGCATGGATGTGCCCTGTCACCACAGATGGCAAAGAAATGTGGCAAGTCCTGACGAGCTTTGTTGAGAGATACATAATTAAGATTACTAGATCCTTTTGTTCTTGTTATCTGCCCTCTCCTGCCCAGGACAGGCTACAGATGGAAGTTAACGAGGAGAAAACCACACCAGATGTTTTTCACATTTTAAGATAGAAAGTTGTTTATTCAACTGTATAAAAGCGGGGAATATTTGCAGGGAAATTTGGAAGCCTCATCTATTCAGTGGACACACTTTATAGAGATTTCCCAATTGCCGGGAAGGTTCTCCAAATCCTTGCTGCAACTGTGCTCCCCAGCAACTGCAGATCTGGATGATGGTAACGTATTATTAGGGCAATTGGTGATGTATCTTTCTTAATCACTATCACTAACTCTATGTAGTAATGATTAGGTGCATTAACTTACTTTCTGCTTGCTGTAGTAGTTCACTTATTATTTTACCGCTTTAATTTATTTTCACTGTATTTTTTTTCCTCATTTTAAACATAAGTAAAAATAAGCTTACTTCTTTAATTTGGTGTCTGTGTCCTTTGCACTAACCCCATCAATTGGCAAAACAGCCTTTGATTAGCCTAAAGAGTAAGATCTCCAAGCTTCCTGTTTAGCTGATGAAGAGTGCCAGACCCTTCTAGATGCTGACCCAAAGTAACTAGAGACCTCTTCTGTCTCCACTCAAAATAGAAGATCCAAGGAAGAGTGGCCTTCCTAAAAATCAGCCTTCATGAATCCCAAATAATAGATCTAGTGGAAGAGTCCTCTGAACATTTTTAAGATATAAACCTAAAATAAACCCTGCACAGCGATTTTGCCTTGCAAATGGGGAAAGTAAAATTTGCAAAATACATCCTCAATTTTTTTATCAGCTATTATTACCACCCTGTACTCAAGGGAAACCTACTATGGACCAGGGAAACAGAAGACCAAGGATGTTCCTGACCAAAGGAATCTGTAATCAGAGAAGACCAGTCATGAGATGTTAGACAAAGTATACCCTGTAATTTATTGTCAGATATGTCCCTGAAAATGCTCCTGTCTAATTCCTAACACTTGTCACCTTTTATACAGTCCTCCAGTAAGCTGCTTGTCAATGTTGGTACAAGTGTTCACTGTACCAAAACCAATCTTCTCTTTTTCAACACAGTACTTTGTGAGACACAGTATCAAATGTTTTATTACACTCTAGATGTCCTACATCTCTAGTAGATCTTTTTTTTAATTATTTCCTCAGAAAAATGTGACATTATCTGACATGATATTATCTTTGGAAATTTGTATGTGTACTGGTCATCACTCTCGTACTTCAAAGACATCCTTTTCTACCATTCATAACAATAGTTAAACATGGCTAAACATACAGCTTACTGAATGGTTATGGTGGGATTCCTCGCTTCAGTTTTTTAAAGAATTACATCCTTTCTCCCCTACACCTCTCTTGTCTATTTACAGTTTTATTGTCTGTTTAGCTAGCTATACAGATGTTTGTCTTCAGCTATTTCCCGGCTGGTTACAACTTTTCAAAATTCATTGTAGAGGATCAGACCATTATTCTGACATGTAAACTGTTTGAGTCTAAAAATCATGTGCAGGTCTTTTTTACTTATATATTTTATACTTAGATAATCTGATATAATTGTTATGCAGTTCTGTTATTATGAGATTAACCCACTTCTTTATTCTTTTTGATAGATCCTACAAGCATCCCATTTAAATTCTCAGTAATTGTTTATTGCTGTTCTTCTACTGTCCAATATGCTGAAATGCCCTAAGTATCCTGACATTTTTTGGCATCAGTTTCCTTTGATGTTCAATGGGACATCCACAGCTACTGCCCTTCACATCTTTGTACAGCTGCACCCACAAAATATTGTGCATTTGTAATATAAAAATAAAAATTTGGTGGAATAACAGCAGTCCAGAGGACACTTCTTTCTAATACTTGGCTAAACTGGGGGGAAATTTTAATCACTGAAACATTGTATTTGATGATTGAAATAGCAAACCATTGTATAACATGATGGAAAAATTCAAAGTGAAATCTTGGACTAATCTGAGTTGATGGCAAGTATCCATCTTCTTTGTAGATTAGAGCTAAAGGCCTCCTAAAAAGCAGAATTACCGAATTATCTGTATCTATAATGATACAAATTACCAAATTATAACACAAAAATACAAATATTTCTGTATTTTTCTGATACTAACCTTAATTAAATTAGATTTTTAGAACTACTGCTATACACTTTTAGAGTTAAAAAATATTATCAACTGTAGGATGTTGCTAGATAAAGAACAGTCATCAAATGTCTTGTAAAATATCCATGACGAGGGGCTTCAGTTGCTGGTACACAAGCTGGACAAGTGTCATAGTAAGACAGAGTTTACTGGTGAAGGTTCTGGAGACCATCAATGATACTTCATACAGCCAAAATCCTACAAAACAAGGGAAAAATCACTTCTGTGGATTCAGTCCTAAGAAACATTTTGGAATCTGATCAGAACTAGTTAGAGCTTGAAGCACTTACAGTTGAAGCTTTTGGAAAATTCTGTAACTTCTAAAAGATAGCTGTATTTTTTCTGGCAGCTGTGTGTGCCCAGTATCACTAGTATATGATAGCTCGAGCACATCAGGAGGGCTCCTGGACTGCATCCTGTGCTGTCCAAAGAGAAGCCCTCTCATGCTCACCAGGAGAGCTCTATGATATGAACCAAAGACCAGGAAGTGGCGACAACCAGCAGTCTAATTTCAAAAGCAAAACACTAAAACAGATGTTTTCTATTTGTCCCACGAGGTGGCAGGTTTTCAAAACTGTTGGTGTGTCATAGTGCTCCAGTTCTTTACTTTCAAAAAAATTCTACCTCCAGCAAATAAAACAAAATTAAGATTAAAAAAAATTATTGAAAGAAGCAAAAAAGTTTTTGAGTACCTGGGGAAAGAAGGGAAGGGAAGGAAAGGGAAGGGAAGGGCTTTGCCACCTCCTCAAAACAGCTGTCTCAAACTGTACAATGCTCTTTTTCCTCCTTGTCTTCTCCATTTCTTTAATCCAACTCCCCTGCTCCCAGACTTAATATAGTAATGGGTAATGGCTACACTACTGTATAAACTTCTCAACGGCTCTTATTAGCTACTTTGTGGAAATAACCAATGGAAATATTTCAGTGGATATTTTCAATGGCAACAAATTAGTTGCCATTGACAAGAATGGAAATAAAAGTTCAACATCCTCAGATNGTCCCACGAGGTGGCAGGTTTTCAAAACTGTTGGTGTGTCATAGTGCTCCAGTTCTTTACTTTCAAAAAAATTCTACCTCCAGCAAATAAAACAAAATTAAGATTAAAAAAAAATTATTGAAAGAAGCAAAAAAGTTTTTGAGTACCTGGGGAAAGAAGGGAAGGGAAGGAAAGGGAAGGGAAGGGCTTTGCCACCTCCTCAAAACAGCTGTCTCAAACTGTACAATGCTCTTTTTCCTCCTTGTCTTCTCCATTTCTTTAATCCAACTCCCCTGCTCCCAGACTTAATATAGTAATGGGTAATGGCTACACTACTGTATAAACTTCTCAACGGCTCTTATTAGCTACTTTGTGGAAATAACCAATGGAAATATTTCAGTGGATATTTTCAATGGCAACAAATTAGTTGCCATTGACAAGAATGGAAATAAAAGTTCAACATCCTCAGATTATTACCTCTTTACATTAAAAGAGAACCTTGGCTAGGTGTTGTAAACCTAGATCTTGTAATTTGCTGTCTAATTTCCAACAAAATGGTGTAATAGAATACATGTAACATATAAGCAGAAACATTTTCTATGTCATAAGTTTCTGTATATTTCCTCCTATATTTTTGTACAAATAATTAATGGATAAAAGGCTAATTTCCCCATAAAACACAAAACCAAAACCCAAAAGTGCTATCTGTAAAAATGCAGATTGCCAAATTTACCCAGGAGGTAACTCCGCTTCATGATGGGTTAAATTGTTCATGATGCATTATTATTCTTTACAGACTTTGCAATAACCCTAACAGATAAAAACCGTTTCAAGGACCTTGTTTTCAGTGATATCAGTGATGCTTGTGCAAAAGCAAAAAAATATCTTGGCAAGACATAAGCCCAAGGCTATTCTTTTTCTACATAAATTTCAGTGTCAAAATGGTAGGAAAACCAAAATAATTTTTAAGCTGCTAGAGGGTATTGCCAACTGTGAAAAATAGATAACTATAAACATAATTATTTAAGTGTGCCCTGTGAGCAAACAGGAAGGGCTAGCACACAATTTTCTAAACACATTTTTTACTGATAAGCAAGATAGACAGATAATAAACAATTAAGGCAATTTTCTCATTTGCAAAATAGCTTGCAAAGGCAGTATTAACAATGCTGTACTGGTTCCCAGCAGAACGTACATGGAGGGCAAGCCCTGCTGTGGTTTCTAATTCCATTTCTTCAGAATCCCTATCAGATGTTTTGCGTAGCAATAGCTTCTGAACAAATTCACCTGGGATCAAATTCTAATTACCATTTATGAATTCAATGGAAAATCTGCAGGAGTCAAGGACGAATATTTGGTCCTTAGGCATGTAAAAGAAGAGGTCATATTTGCAGTATTTTTCCTTTTGTAGCAAGAAAAAGAAGATTCCCAAAGGATCACTCATGTGCTGTCACTGGTTCACAAGCCACTTCAAAAGCTCAATGTCTTGGAAGAGAAAGGTGCCTATTGATGTGATGGCACCTGTTACCTGACTGCTGTTCTTCCAGGTACATGGCAAAAGAGGGCAGTGGAGCACTATACATTTCAATAGATTAAACTAATGATCCTTGCAGATCTTTCATCTACTTTTTTTTTTTTTNCCATCACCTCCTTTCACATGCACTCCAGGGAAGTTGGCATTCCTGCCTATAACACAACTCTCCAAGTTTAAAAAGGCCAACACTAGTTTAGGTGTCCTCACACAGAATCAGCTTAGTTTCCTTTCTTGTGTCACTAATAACAAACTGTTGTTTTTTGCCAAAAAGTGTCATGTCCAGTTATTGCTTATGCTGGGTGCTTTCTTAATTTATTGGGCAGTTCTACCTTCTGAATCCTTCCCAAGTGTTTCTAGACTTTGTATGCATCACATCCATCCCTACATGTGTTTGTTCATGCAACTTTAAACATTCAGCAACACCATCTGTTGTTCCCATATTTAAGAAAGAGCTTGAAGGTCAAAGAGATCTTTAAACATCTCTAGTTTTACATTTTAATAAAATCAAATCTGAAGTTTGAGTTTACTTTGGTTTTCCGCTTGAGTCTGGGATGCTGTTTCCTTCCACTGAAAGCAGCGGTTCCCACTTCTGCATAAGCTGGCATGGATAATATGTCATTAAAAATAATGGCACGTTATTTAAGAGGAATGGTCACAGTGAAGAACCCTGGCCTCTCTACCCAACAACCTTCTTTCATCTTGTCAACAGCAGCCTTTAGTCTTTCTGCAAAATGACGAGGGTTTCCAGTGTCAATATATTCTGCTGACTGTCGTCAGGACAGCAGTGCTCTCATCAGATTTATTAGCAAAGCTCTTACTTTCCCATTATAGGCCAACTCTGATATTCAAATGCCACTCACTTTAAAATGCTGTGCTTTATGTAATGGCTACAACATGTCAGCACTGTCTTCAGTGCTCCTTTGATGTAAAAAGACAAGGGTATGTGACAAGATACCTTTGATGTGCCACATCCAACCTGAAGTTTGAATTATTTATAAATGTTTGGTAAATTACATAAAATGATAGTGTAGTGCTATGTAACCTGTTGCCACTACATTCTCAGATCAAAACACAGTAATCACCAACATCGTCTTATTCCAGAGAGGTTTCAAGGGTAGCTCACGGGACTGTAATACGCAGAGTCGGTTTATAAGCCTGGTTCTGCCATGGTCCTGCTGGTGAATTCAGCGAAGCCCCCCCAGCCTCCTTGGCTTCACTTTCCTATCCTTTAAAGCAGGGGGCTAACACTCATCTTTTCTGTAAGGTATCTGGATGTCATGGTGCTACATAGTTTTTATATTTACAGTATAGAGGCTAGATATTATTCCTGTTATTATGGTTTTTGTTCTATTTTAATAGTGATATTATTCCTACTACTACAGTATTCTGCCTCCAGGGTGCTGGGTCCTGAGCAAACACAAATGCAGGCTGGTCCAAACCCACCACTGTTTGAAAAACGCTTTAGAAGTGTAAGACCATCTTTTCCACACCAATGCACTTAAACTTATGGGAAAAATCAATAATTTCCTCTAAAATTGACTAGGCCTTTTCCAGTAGGTCTTGCTCTGTGTAAAAAGGCACAAATCATCCTCAAATATAAATAGAAAAACCTTTCAGTAGTGCTAAACCCACTATTTTTTGGGAGATGTTTATAGAAATACGTTCATGTTTCAGTTAACTCTCTGAGACAGAGAACAGCAGTTTTCTTAATAGAAGAAATATTGTTTATTCTTTACTTTTACTTATTCATTTTTTCCTTAACTAAATAATAAAGCAATGTAGTGTTTCAGTGGTGTACCTAATAAGCAATCTAAAGTTAATTAACTTTTCCTTTCTCCTTTCCTTAAATAGTTCCTCATTTCTGGATCTATGTTTCTGTATAGATATTTATTTAGGCTGATTTTCAGTATGAAACTATAAATAAGGATTTTATTATTTACATTTTATATTAAATTCCAGAATTTATATAAAGATATCTCTGCGTATCACTATCTAAAAAAGGTAAGAGCTGAGCACGTCCAGGTCAGATGAAAACCAAGATACTTTCCAAATCTGAGTGTTGTCAGTTATGAGACCACAGAGTCCCCACCGTGCTTCAACACCGATAGAAGGGCGGGCATTCCACCACCACATGCCAAAGCTGAGGATGATCTTGAAATAGAGAATCCCCTACCCAAAGGTTTTTAGTAGGAAAGGAGAGAGGCATGGACAAGCCACTGCCTTGACCAGAGATAAAGTCCATCCAGAAAGTTAAGTCAGGAGCGCCTTTAATTTGTGACAGAGTCGGTTTCCATTCTCACTTGGGTCCTCTCTAAAAGTTGGCATAAATGTAATGGCAAGCCATATGCACTTCAGATCATCAGGAATTCCAGGAGCTGCTTTTGCAAACCATGCAGTCTCACCCTTAATTTCTGCGGCACTGCCCCAGCCCATGTAATAAACCATGACCCAAAACTAAGCAAAACAAGGAAATCAAGGTCTGTTCGGTGGGAATGGACATATGAGGAGTGACCATTTTTACTCGAAGCATCATTACATGCTCATTGGTAATAAATGTGTGTGCATGGGTATGTACATATGTGCATATGCATAACATCTGTTTAAACTCACAATAACAAATCCTTTTGGAGCAATCAGTAATGTAATAGATACCACAGAGAATGTTTTAAAACACTGAACCATTATGATTGGTAAAAAAACAGCAAAATGCAGGTAAAGAATAAGACTTGCTTGTTCTTTTAAAGTTTAAAAAAATCAACTTTTTACACATGGAAAAACAAAATCAAGCTTTCCTCAGCAAAGACCATTATTAAAATGACAGCGTAGTCTGGTCCACAGCTGCCATCTGCTAATATTACAGCAAGAGATGGAAAAATTTAGTCACTTTCTGCACTGAAAGACCTTCTTCTCCTCTCATTATGCTCAAAGGTGATGATAATTTGGTGTTTTTTTAGCCTGTCCCCTATCAGAACACAATAAAACATTCCCTAAGAGTTGAAAGGGGAATCTAGCAAAGGTTTCCACCAGAATAGCTCAGGTGAGCAGAGGATGAAGCTGGTAGGTGGCTGTTGAGCAGTATGTGAGGATAAATAAGCGTGAAGATACTGTGTCAGAACTGAACTCAAGCGGTAGGCAACATCCAGCCGATTATGAGACCAACATCTACACTCTTACAACATTTATATAACTGAAATATTAAGAGAAAAAAAAATTGATTTCACAGTTCAGGCATCTGCTCTGCTCATAAAACTGCAGCTCAGAGAGAAAGTTGCTGTACCAGTGCAGGCATCATAGGAATGTAAGAAACGGGTTATTCACAGGCTTAAGTCAACCAACAGCTATCTTAAAACCAGCAAATCAGGAGATACATCTTACTACACAGCTGAAGATGTTGTTTAATAAATATTCATTAAACACATTGATACATGCCCACACTGGGTCACAATACTGGGTTGTTATGGCACACCACTATAAATTTAGTATTGTGCATTTCAGCTTGTTTCCAAGCCTGCACCGAAGGGTGACTGCCACAATGCAGCATGTCCTGAAGTCACAGTCTAGCTCTGCACTTCATCTCCTTGCCAGACACTGGATAGCCCCTGTCAGAGTAGACTCTTCTGTCTTCAAAGTGTCTCCATGTGAGAAATGCATAACAAAGTCTGGCATTTCCAGACTTATCTGGGGTTTGCATGTTCCCAAAGGATTTGCCTGCCATCCATCCACCCATCCATCCATGCATCCATCCTAGACTATACACTAATTTCTTATTCCAGCTATTAGTGAGGTGCCCTGCAAAACTTTTTCTCACCCCCTGAAGCAGAGTTTTTAGTTACTTTTACAGTTATCACAAGAACCACTTGATTTCTCTAATCATCTAGAGGACCAAACTGTGTATAATAAGTTTAGTTTGCTTAAATGACATTTATAAAAATAGCAGCAGCATACCCACAGGCTTATCCAGGAATGACTCCTGTTGGGTATGTACAGAGGTTCTCTGGAGCACTGATTTCTTTTCACTGTCTTTCCTGAAATCTGCTGAAACAAAGGTAGGCATTACACAGCTATATTTTTCAACTACATACCATGCACATTTTTATCTCATTAGGTGGCAGTTTGCCTTCTCATTTAGCAACATTTTATACAGAACACACATTACATGTTACTAATAAACACTATTAGTTTTAACATCTGTGTGTCACATCAATCATTCCCAAATCAGTTTAAAAAAAAAAAATGGCACTTGGCTACAGGGGCTAAAGAGTGACCAAGGTGGCTGCATGTCATCCTAGCTACATCACTTACTTGGCTGCTACTGTCTGCAGCCTGAAGAAGGACTTCAACCATTCATTAACGCATAATCTGTATCCTCAGAACCAAAGCCTTTGCTAACAGAAATTGGCACCGCTCCACTGAAGTCAGCTGAATGTTTGTAACAAATGAACAGCTCCTCCACAGCAAGCAAAATGTTGCCGTCCTTTATGTATCATCCCACATGCCCATAGGATTTTGCCTACGTGATTAAAAGAGAATGACTCACAATAGCGGCTGCAGTGTCTTCCAAGCCTGTCCCAGCATCCTCTGTTGTGCTTTACCTTCCAGATGACCTTATTACTAAAGCCAGAAGTAAGAGAAGAAACCCTTGGCTGATAAAGGGTAATACTACTTCATAATACTGTCACACGTTTATCCTTGGAATTGACAACACCTCCAACATACGTACTCAAGTTAAATAAATTTGGTATCAATGTCTTGTTCCTGGAACAGGAACAGTGAAACATTTAATTCCTAAAGGCAAGAAGGTTCATAGAAGTCCTTGAATAAATACATTAGATAATACTATCTATATTCAGTTCATTCACCTGAGTACTGTAAAATTTTAAAAAGGGAATCGTCATGTGAATTTAACAATACAGGATCTTGCTACTTCATACATAATTTAGGTTTAGAACACAGAGAATTTTCATAAACTCACCTAAAAGGCAGGTTTTATCTTCTCTTTCACCTTTAATTTGAAACCTCTCCAGGCTTGAAAGCCCCCAAGAGAGAAAAAAATAAAGTCAGTTCAGAAATCTCCAAAATAGCAGTTTATGTATTCAAATATGAAAAACACAGCCTGTGGGTTTTTTTTTCTAGGCAAAAAATGTTTTTCATAATAATTTGAGACATGTTCAAGTAAAAAAAAAAAATCAGCTGAGGTATGTAAATGTGACTTTCCATGGGTTTAATAAGAGGGGTGGCAGCAAGTCTGTGTATTAACATAAGAGAATCGAAGTTTGAACCCCTGGCAACAGATACACAGCAGCTCTCATTTATTTTGGAACTGAAAATAATTACTCTTGATAGCCTAGTCTTTTAATTATGGAATAAACTTGGGTGTACACCAACATGCCAGAATAGAACAGGTCCATTAGCACCTTGTGGTGCCCTCACCAGCATCTGCCCACCGTCCCGTACAGCAGGCAAGTTTTGTGGCACAACTCTAAGCAGTAAGGAGAAAGCTATTTTCTACCTAGGAAAAAAGTTCAATGGCCTTTTGCATTAAGTGCCTTTGTCTCCAGTTAGTAGCCGGTTCTCTGCCTAAATATAAACTGTGAGTAGCGTAGGCATGAGATGACAGGTTTGATGCTGAAGCGTGCAGCTCCCATGGGATCGTTTTTTCCTTCAAAGCAGCTCACACTTGAGCCAGGCGGTACCTGAAGATCCTCCTGTACCAACTACCTGTATGGACATTGTAGTTAACACAACAGACTTTGTACAGCTGAAGACAAACACCAAGTAAGATTGAAATTGGACAAGATTATGGAAAATGTTGTACTGGACAAGAATATGTCCAGCATAATTATATTATAGTCAGAGCAATTTAACTGAATTAATTTCCAGTTCCTAGAAATGTTCTAGAGTCCCCACAGAGGTGTAAGAATTAAACAGACCATAAGTACATTCTGATTTTTGTCTTCAACCTTCAGGCTACTATTATCTGTGACGGCTTTATTCTCCATGCATATATCAGCACAGTGGTCATTCTGCTCCAGCGATGTACTGTCCTAGATGTACCATTTCAGCTCCAGACCATGCCATACCCAGAAGTGTTGCGTAGGAGCTGTNGTCTACTGCTCAAAGCAGGAACAGCTTTGAGATCAGACCGCATTGCTCCAGGGTTCTTGTAAACACCCAAGGATGGAAACTACACAACTTCTCTGGGCAACCTGCCTGCCTGTACTCATAGGGAAAAAGCTCACATTCAGCTCACTGCCCAGGGTTTCTGCCTCAGAGCTGCAGTCCAGCCCATTCATCCCCAGCTGGTGGTGTTGCAGAGGCTCTTCCCACCATGATGCAGGAACCAACATTTCACTTTGCCAAGTTTCATGAGGTTCCTGATGGCCCATTCTTCCAGCCTGCCTAGGTCTCCCTGAATGGCAGCTCTGCTCTTGAATGTATTGGCTGGTGCCCCTAATTTGGTGTCATCTGCAAACATGAGAAGAGTGCATTCTGTCACCTTCTCCAGGTTGAGAGTCAGAGGAAAAGACAGTGCTGGAGACTATCCTATATGTTGTCACTGAACTGCTAGGTGGTTTAAAAAGTCACTGTATGCCCCACAGCCTTCTTTCTCTTTATGTAAAATGTGGATGGCAGATCTAAAATGCTCTGGGAAGTGCCCTAAGAACCCTGAAAGAAAATTTCTATCCAGATCTTGGTATCATTAATTGCTATTATCATTATTGGTACTTGTTTCCTGAGGTCATGTGTTTGTTCCCCAGCAGGGCTTAACAGGACTCTTTACAGGGAATATTCTGATGTGTCCTTCTAAAAGTGCTCCATGCAGGTTTTACTTTTTCTCACTTCACAAATCAGCAGCGCCCAGACTCCTGCAAATCCTATGCTCATTTGTGTCAGAATCTCAAACTGAGGTGAATGCTCAGGCTGAAGTGGCCTGAAGGCAGAGGTGGATAGGTGCAGTAATGTGCCACCTCTCTGCTTCATTGCATCGATGAATAAATACATATTCCTTAGCTCTTAACTCACATTACAGTTCAATTTAGGTATGTCAGTCACTAGAAACACATACCAATGGGTGTCTTTCAGTGCTCTCACAGTGTCTTCCTTTTATCTCCACTGTTCCCAAGACTTCATTAAACTCCCCCTTAGTTATGGCCCCTATTAAGCCTGTCAGAATGGTATTGCTGTAGAAAATAACTCATTAGAATGGAAACTGATTTTAAACTTAGTTTTAAGCCACATTTCACAAGGTGGTGATGATAGCATGTTCACAAGTACGTTAATTGAAAGAGCTATATAATAAACATGCCCTGCAAGCTAGATAACTATGTCATATATATTTTACATGAAAACCGCAACTTAGTGAAGGCCTTGTTTAATTATTGCTGTAGGTTATCATGGTCAGTTTTCTGGGTATTCATTTAACAGGGTTCACAGAGCGTGCAACCTGCCACTGAAATGGACATTGAAGAGCAAATAAAACTTTCTTCATGTGTCCCGGTTTACCCCAATATGCAATAAATATGGAAGAGGATATTCATACAAAAGGCTTTTTTTTTCCCCAGCCCTTGGTACATATATTTCCCTGTTCCCTGCAAAGCCAAACATTCTCTCAGGGAGGCTTTATATAAAACACCATAATACCCAAAAAGCATCATAATGATGCAGCAGGTTTCATTGTGCATAAGTTTTAGTACTCATAACTTCAAGGGGTTTCTTTCCTCCTTTGCACTTAAAGATACAAGTACAAAATATGTATTACCTGAAAGATTTGTAATTTTATAAGAAGGTGTTGGCTATTACTGTTTTTAGCCAAAATATTAGAGCTCTGCTATCTTCTTGCTGAGATGCTCTTCTCTCACATATATTTCTTGGTCATAATAGGTTAATTATCTAATAGGCTTTTTCCCTAGTACCTGAGGGCTTCGTCTCCTTGAAATCAGTGGAAAAAACAAGACATAAAATCTACTTGTTATTAATATATTTCTTCTAGTCCATAAAACGTGAACTCTTTTTTTTCAAAGTGAATAGAGCGTTAGCATCTTCTTTAAAGAATGATTAATTTATCATTTCAGTGTACAATATAACTTGTGTTTGATCACAAAGTCCTCAAGAAAGCACCTGCAACACTATCTGGGTTTAAAGTAAATGCATATTGGGCAATAATAGAGTCAGGTTTCAAGGACAAAGGAATAAAATCATCCATGTAAAGATTCTCAGCTCGTTCTAGAGATGTAGATTTCTAATTCGATCACATAAACTGTACATATGTATGTGCACATATAGACACACATACATGTGAGTGTATTTGTATGTACATATACTTTCTTTAAAGGAAAGTGGTAATGTTAGTCCTGTGAGCATAGCATTCTGCTCCACATTAGCTGCACTTTTAAAAATTTGAATACTCTGGAGTCTTTGTTCTTCCATCTTGATGTAAAATTCTTTCTTCTTTCTTTTCCCATTCCCTTCTTCTATTTCTTAATCAGTCACAATTTTTTTACATGTCTTTTTCTCAACCATAATCCACATTCATAATACGTTCTACAAAAAAAACCCCTGAATGTCACCTTACTGGTATCCTTTAGATGCAATTTAGTTTAATGGTGACTCGTGAAAACACCAGTAAGAATCTTTAGTATTCCAAAGCCATACATCAAAACATTCAAAATAAGGATGTAATTCTCAACAGCAGCCAGTGTTATGAGCCCCTCCAAGCTGAAGCTCAAAATTCTTCATTTGAGTATGTCGTGGTTTCAGCTGGGACGGAGTTAGCTTTCTTCATATTAGCTAGTAAGAGGCTGTGTTTTGGATTTGTGCTGAGAAGAAGGCTGATAACATACTGGTGTTTATAGTTGC
>VZTO01025664.1:99341-145140 GCA_013400615.1 Syrrhaptes paradoxus
CCCCACCTCCCTTCTCCTCCTCCGCCGCCTCCTGCACTCCCGCCCGCCCCCGCCCGCCGCCGCCGCCGCCGCTGCGGGGGAGCCCCGCCGCCCGTGTGCGTGCTGCGGTTGTAACTGCAGCGGGGTGCGGAGAAGCGGGGTTTCCTTTCCCCGTCCACCCCCTCCACCCGCACTGGGCGTCTCCGCCATCCTCAGGACTCACTGGAGAGAGGGTGCTGGGGAGGACAGCTGAGGCTTGTCCCTGTTTTCTAAGTGGAAAGGTCACCCTTTCCCACCTCTGGTAAAATTAAAAGGTTTTTTTTTATTCTGGCAGGTCAGCACGGGTCACAATCTGCCAAGAACTCCCTTGTGGCTTCGTGACCTTTGGTATATGCACTAAAGGCACCACAGGACAGGCAGCACAAAAATAGGACAGGAAGATGGAAATTGGATGAAAGACCATTGCTTGCATGCTCACCCCCTAACATCAGTACAGCCTTCAACTCACCCCAGATTTCTGTGGCTACAGAGATGTCCATACAGCATCGCATCATGTGAATGCCAGCCTTGTCACTCGCCACCTGAAGTGTGTCCAGACATCTGCCTATTGGCCCAGCACAGTGGGCCAGGGCCAGGCTCCCTGGCAAGAAATGAGGTGCCCCAAGAGGAGCCCTGTGCTGGGAGACACCCAGAGATGCAGACACCCTTGTGTCAGGTCACCCATGCAGATGGCCAGCAAGAGCACACTCAGTGGGACACAGGCTGCTCATACGCCATGTCATTTCTGGTGCAATGAGAGGAGCTGTCATCTTGGATCTTGAGTAGGGACAGAGCCAAGTGTGTCTTCACAGAAGAGACTTGCTGGATTTCAGTTCTGGGTGCAACTGTGCCAAAATTACAGAAACAGTGAAGCAAGTCATGGAACTATGCAAAACACAGCTGAAAGAAACCTTCAGACATCATCCCGCCACAAAAAAAACAAGAGCAACTTGATCAAGAAGAAGGAAAGGTTAAGACTTCAATACATATAAGCTGGATAAATGAAGGATAATCAAGTTTGAGAGGAAGAAGGTAAGATAACACTACGTAGGTATTCCAGGCATAAACACCCTAGAGGAAAAAAATCATCTTAATGCTGAGCATGGGGATTTAAGAAAGGGCAATGGAAAGAAATGTGAAAGAGAAATGCTAGGCTGTTAAATAAGGAGACTTCTGACACAGGGAAATGTCTAAAGGGTATGAGATAATATCCCAAGTGAATGTGTTGCAGGGCACATTACTCAACTTTTTGAAAAAGCTCAGCTTTTTCATGAAGGAAGAATGGTCAGCTCTTTAGGGTTACCCACCATGCTGCTTCTGTCTCTAGTGTTCCAGTTCCTCATCTGCAATATGCAGATGATCGTATTTCCTTTCTTTTCCTTTTTGTGTGACTGCCTTACACTGCAAGACTTTCACTGAACATTTTTTGTCTTTTGAAATAATTACATGTTGGCTGGAGCTGTGATGCTACCAGTGTGTCAGTACCAAGTTCAATAAATGCAGCTTGGACTCCGAACCACGACTTTGCTTGTTAGTTTATCCTCCCCATTTCAAAGCAGTGATGGATTCTGCAGGCAGACGGTTAGGCGGTTATGTCAGATTCTTTGAGACATCAAAAACAGTGTATTTTTTTCTGATCTTCTTGCTGGACATAGTCTTTCGTTTGTAGGAAAGTGTAATCCCACATAGACTAGTTGTTCAGCTGATTCTCACACTCAAGCATTTGTGCATTGCCATCCACCTTCCCTGGCTTGTCAGCTCTCGAGAAAGTGGCACCAAACCTAGCAGTGCCAGACACAGCAGTAGCAATGGCATGACGCGGTAACGAGTGATGGCTGATACCTCCGTACTTGTCAGCATGAGAAGCAAAATAGTGAACCCAAAATGTGACTGATTGTGTAATGTGTGCAATCTGTTCTGAACAGGTTTTGAATTCTGCTTGTTTAATTTACATGTACTTATGCACAAGGGCATCCCTGAGTAATTAAAAATATATAGCTTCTCCGTGTTTGATGTTCTGTCACTGGCGGAATCCGAGCCAGCACAGAAATCACAAGTTAAAAAGCAAATATATTGCCAAAGCTGTCCTTAGTTGAGAAAGCTGATTTAAACAAGGAAGTAAACATAAAAACCATCTTAGTTTTCAGATATCTTATTAGTAAGCAGTGGGGAAGAAGGAAATCGATCTTTGCCAAGAGAAGAGAGATAACAGTGACAGAAAAATCATTTTAATTTCCACCTTGTAAGCTGATATTAAATTAAACAGGAATACTAATGCATGTAGCTTTTAGTTTTCTCTTTCTCAATTCCCTTTGAAAATGTGCTGTGGCAAATGCACATTTTCAAGGAAGAACATGCACAAAAGATAGGTAAAAAGACCCACAATCACAAGCTGATGCAGACAGCTTTAAATGCCCAAATTAAATCCTGTACTAATGGATCAAATGCTTGTGTGACACAGATGGCACAAGGAGACTGGACTGTTTCTTGTTAAGTTCACAGGCAACCTTATAATATGAAGTTATCAGTGCCCGCCATCAGCTCTCCAGTCCTCCTGCCAGGATGTTTACTCATACCAGCTAGAACCTATTAGAAAGGCAGGGTCAGTTTTATATTCCCAGGCCTGGCCAGTTTATGTTACCGAAAATTCCAATCATGGTGACAGATCCTACCAGCTCACAGCACATCCCTGGTTTGGGAAGAGATCCAAAGACATCGAATCCCTGGGAGTGGGCTGCAGTGTTTGAGAAGGGAACAACCAGAGATCTGTGGTGGTGGATAAGGCTGGTGCCAACAGAAGCTGCTTGGAGGGGTCGTAACTATTAATCCTCCCTCACCATAAACCTGAGACCGACAGCAGTGCAAACCCGACCTACTTCCCTCTTGCTGTGAAGACAGGGCAGATCGGGCAGAAGGCTGATGAGTTCAGCTTGAAATAAATAACATTTTTTTAAATTCCTTTACCAGTGAAAACATCCAGGCACCCTGATCCCTTTCTTTTTTAGGGCAGGTCCTTTTGCCTAGAACTTTGGGGGTGTCAGTGAAAGGCTTCTGATTTACACTGATGTTAGCTGGAGGCAATTCTGGTCCAGAAAGAAAAACACAAACTGCTAATTTCTATATATGATCTTTCATTGCATGTCCAATTTTCACAGGTTTCACAGGAATTTTAGATAAAAAAAAAAAAAGTCAGGTGATATATTCTGGTTTTTTAGAATGATTTTGAGACTCACAGAACAATTCCTTGGAGGAGGAGTGTCAGAACCATGTCTAAGATGCCCAGTGAATGCACATGGCCAACTGTTCCTGGAATGTGTCTGCACTAAAGAGGGTCACACATGTTAGAAATACTAAAGGCAATTGTCAACAAGCAAGCTTGAATATGGCAATAAGTCTGGTACTGCTGCACAGTGCTCAATGCATATTAACTTAGCCCAGCTCTCAGTCTATTGCCTTAAAAATACATATATATTTTTTTTTGCTGTAGAAGTTCTATCACCAACTTCAACTAAATCACAATTACAATTTGAAACTACAATGAAATTAGTGAAAACTAATAAAAGAGCACATGACTATGAACAGTCATAGGAAAATACATTGTTTAAGGGTCTGATGATGTGTTTCAGAGCCTTACACCCCTATAGCATCTTTCAAATAGTTTCCAAGCCAGAGGTGACCACGAGTTGATGGAACGACTGCCTGGCAGCTGACTCAGTAGCTTTACCGATTTTCTGAGTGGGGGTATGTCTATATTGTAAAAACACTGATGCGAGTGGCACTAATTAGATTGGGCAAATCCATAGATTACATGTCAGGCCTCAAATATGGCTTTTTAGGCCAAACTGTGCTGCCACTGAGACAGTAGCTGTTCTGTGAATTAGAAGAGAGTTATCAGTCATCTCATGTTTCACGATGATGAGCACAACATAAAAGCCTGGGCAGACATGAACACGTGGCATGAAGAATAATCAAATAAACAAAATAAATCTCCCTCTCAAAAGAGGGAGTCAGAAAACAAGCTCTGAGTTACCAGTGGTGTTAATTAGCAGACCTCCCTCTGGTCAGCTCTTTGGATGACCCAAAGTCATGGGAAAGCTCAAAATAATCCACCTGTGTTATTCAGAAGATGGACGTTAATGGAAGCGGGTGTAAAACTTTACAGTTTGGAAAGATTCACAGCAAGAAGAGTTAACGAGTAATGGTCATTTATAGGAGAAAAAAAAAGCTAATTTGCAATAGTAAAGAACAGATAAAATAAGTCCTAAGCACAACACAGCTTTGCAAAAAAAAATATGTTCTTTATAGAATACTCAAGAGCAGAAATGCAGGAAGGAGACAGGAGTTAGATATTGTCATGCTGCATCACATCAGTAATACCCTCCTGGGGTACTGGAGTTCCACTTTCCAGGTTACAGCGCTTGGGAAAAGAAAGGCAAGAAAAAACAACTAAAATGACTCCAGGCTGTAAGAATGGATCATTGACAAATCAAAACCGCAAATCAGGACAGAAAATCAGGTAGCTCTCCTTTCCCTAAGTCTCCTGAAGCTGCAGACACAAGACCTGCCTTTCCATGGGAGATGACAGAAGAGGATGGCCCAATTGCCTTTGGGTTTATTCAGAAGACCCCCAGGCATCTTGCAGGGCATCTGACTAATGGCACAGGCAGTTACATTTCACATGATGTTTGTACTGTTCCCTCACGAATTTACTGCAGGGGCTGCCCTTGTGCTCCTCCTGATCCAAACCTGACACCCTGTCCCAGGAAAAGAGGGAAGATGGTTCATGTGGTCGTGCAGGAGCTTGCGTGGCCTGGCAATAGGGACCGTGTTCGCTCTTTTCCCCAGGCTGAATTTCATCCTGTACCTAGCTAAGGTTGGGGCTGATGCCAGCTGGTTTTATTCTTGATGTCATTGTCTGCCAGAGTGGCTCATGGCATTACTAACAGACCACAAGAGCAAGTTACGTGTCCCTGTGGTTATGCAGTGGGGTTGAGACTCAGGAAAGTTCAGTCCCGCTCCTGCCTGTAGCACTGATTCACTATCTGAGTTTGGCTGATTTACTTAATTATTCTGTCCGGGAGGAGTAGAAAGTGGATATGATTTCATTGCTGTATTGTTGTGAATGTAACTCTGCTAAATACTGCCTGTTCTTGGATATCAGCCCTTTTCAGATTTCAGCCTCCTGTTGTTGGAGCTCGGGGAGGAGGAACTCGTGGTTTGGCAGATATGCTTCCCTGACAAGAAAAGTCAAACTGTTTAGAGAATGCAGGTACTCTCTAAATTGCCACCTGCACAAATCCCAGCTGCACTTTTGTTCTTCAATTTTATCTACAGGAATTTGAGAACATGGAATAAACTCAGCAAGTGAGTTAAGGAAAAGGAGGGGCAAAGGAGGTATCTCTGACCTAATTGTCCATCAGAGCTTCTCATACTTGTCTTTCAGATCAGAGGACAGAGAAGAGCCTATGTTAGGCGTATGTCCATCCAAAGAGGTAGTTCATGTGGCTCAGCTATGTTTCAATGGGATTTCAAAGAGAATTATTTTTTTGCCTTTTCCTTCCTACCTGTTACAATGGTGGAGAAGTCTATAAATAAAGATTTTTCAGTTTAACTCTTTTCACATATGCTAACCAGTCTTTTGTCCTTTAGTGCAGGAAGAGAGAACTGAATCAATTAATTAGACTTTCCCTTCCCTTCCCTGCCCTGCCCTGCCCTGCCCTGCCCTTCTCTCCCAACTTAAGTCACCCTACATGCTACTACACGAGCATTCTATCAATATATTCGGTTATGAATTTTTTATTTGCAATGAAGTATAAACCATCCTTTTATACCACATGTTTGTAATGAAAAATCTCTACTGGGAACCAAAACCAGAGGTGAGCTATTTGCAAAATGTCTAGGAATTGCCTGACATTATAGTGAGGAGTACAGTGGAATTGCTGCAGAAGGACACTTTCTGTTCTTGCATGCACCTTTTGAGAACCACTTCTGAAGTAAAGATTGGGATATTGGACATCAAAACAGAATCCATTCAACCTAAAATTGTTTTCTGTAGCCAGTGGCCACACAACAGGACTTCAGGATTAATAGCCCGACTCACCTGTATCACTAGATAAACAGTTTTGCTGTGATGGAGATGGATTCCAACACTCAAGCTGTCATTTAAAGAGTAGAAAGATGTCCTGAACAAAAATGATAGCTCATGTGCAATGTGAAAGAGATCAATATGATCAACAGAAGGCTCTACTGTGGGTCTATTTAACAGATAAAGAGATCTGTGTTCTGCAAGGAGTGAACTAGTTTTGTCTTCCATCTATCTCTTGCTAATAGTAAAGAGAGGTTAGACACGGCTGCTGTTAAACCCTGTTACCCTTTAATTGCTTTAATATTTTCTTCTATAGATTTCTTGATTTTGTAAGAGTTGCGTATTTATGTTTTATTTGTTTCTCTGTTTCCAGGGAATAAAAAGTCAAACTGGCCAGCTAAGGGAAATTAATCCCAAGCTTCCTCAATAAGCAGGTAAGTATCTCTGGTTTTGCTGGGTGCTGGCTGTACATCACACTTTCTGCTCCATGTAGCAGAGTGGTGGTGGTGGTCCCTGATCAGGGCCCCCAAGATTTTGAGCATTTTGATAACACGCAGCAAAAGGCAGTCTGTGTTTGAAGTCTAGTTGGAGGAAAGCTGAAACATGTGTGCAACAAATAAGGCATTGAGGAAAGTAGGTCAGGGCCGGTCATGACTGAAACCTTGTTTAAACAAATGTGCAGGATTACCAGGTTTTGAGCAGATCAGTCCTGGGTGAAGCATGTAACTCAGCTGGAAAACTCTTATTTATCATGGCATCTCAGGGTCCTCCTCGCAAAGCACCTGTGTTTAGTAGCAGATGCACAGCCGTTATCAGGATGAAGTCTTAATGGAGCTTAATAGGAGGAGACCATTACTAAATAGGAGACTGAATGTATTCAGAGCAAATAAAAGTTTGGTTTTTAAGAAGTATAATGATTTCAACTAATTTAATTTATTCCTACATAATTGCCAGCAGAAATTTCTAACATCCTGTAACCTATTTTGAGACTGGGAGAAATATTTTTTTATACATAGAAGCCCTTGAGATTCAAGTTTGACTCAAGTACAGCACTTAGAATGCCTGATCTGTCTTTAAAGACTTTGTTATTATTCCTCTTCATTGCTATAGGCTGCACTGTGCTGCAGAAGGGGTGTGTTTTCTGAAACAGATATTTAAAAGGAAACCACATTGGGATACACTGTGCATCCATGCAGTCCAAGCACTCAGCACTTTTCCAAGTGGACAGACAAAGAAGTCAAGAAAAGTGTATTTATGTTCTTTTCAAAGCGCCATGTGTGAATCAGGTGAATGAATGAATGAAAGAGAGTGGTGCAGCAGGATCAGTAACAGATGGGGATTTTGGCTGTGTGAATGCTATTACTTTTCTTATCAAGATCACACTGTTTTCCTTCTGAGCCCTGAGCACCTGCACTGGCTGTTTTCTCAGGCACTCCTTTTCCAAGAGTCGGCTCAACTCTGGGCATGTTGGTCAGGTGGAAGCTGAGGAGCTACAGCCGGAAGGTTGGTGTGCCTGCAGCTGCTCAAGAAGCAGCATCCTGCCGTTCCTCACCAGCATTTTGTGAAACGCGCACATTGTGCTGCACAGCAGAGCTTGTCACCCACATTTTGACAAAGCTAGTCACAATAGCTTGACACTTTTAATTGAACTCTATGGAAATCTCAGTAGCTAAGATTGATTTTCTGTCTTTTAACTATACTGTACTTGAGCAAAATACTGAATCATAGATGAGCGAACATTCTTTCGCCTGTTCATGGGCGTGGACACTGGGAAGCCAGAGGGAAATTAGGGGGGCATGTAGTGGATAGTTGAGAACTTTCTGCTGGAAAAATTACCATTGAAAAGCACTCATTTCCTAGAAAAAAACTTCTCAATGGAGAAATCTGGGATTTGGAGAAAGCTTTCTGTTTAACAATGGGAAAATTGTCATGATAGTTCTGTCGTGCCTAGCCAGATGAATCTTACCAGCTGTGTTTTCTGCCCACGGGACTTTATCAGAGGTTCACCATGTGGCACCAACTGCTTCATCTCTCCACCATCTTCATCCTTCTCCTGCTTGCTTTTCTCTAGTATCTAGGAAAATGGGCTAAGACTGTCATAACCTTCATACGTTGCAACAGTATGTACTAGTAGGAAAAGTTTTCTTTTTATGTTGGTGAAGGAAATCTAGGGTAGCATGTAAAATTAAATCCTGACAAATAATGAGACTAACTGATATCAACACAGAAACAAAGTTGCTAGTTCTCATGTCTCACAGCCACTGCATAATATTTATTTTAGCACAAGGTGCTAAATGGTGTTTACTTTGGTCTCAAAAGATTAAAGGTTTTTAGAAGTCTGAAAATGGAACAGACTTTCAGATTGTTCAAGTGTCTGCAAAAGGTTTTGTTGCAAAACGTGGAACTAGACAGAAGATAAAATAAAAACCACCTTCCAGCATTGTAACTCAATGGTCATGAAATTACCATATTTTGTATCAACAATGAATCTAAGAGATAGGCTAAGCTTTACTGAAGTGATCAATTGCAAAAGAAAGTGGTGGGCCCATGCCAACCTTATGAAGTACAACAAAGCCAAATGCGAAGTCCTGCACGTGGGTTGGGGGAATCCCAAGCACGATTACAGGCTGGGCAGAGAATTGGTTGAGAGCATCCCTAAGGAGAAGTACTTAGGGGTGTCGGTAGATGAAGAACTGAACATGAGCTGGCAGTGTGCACTTGCAGTCCAGAAGGCCAATCGGATCCTGGGCTGCATCAAGAGGAGCATGACCAGCAGGTCAAAGGAGGTGATTCTGCCCCTCTACTCTGCTTTCATGAGAGCATGGAGTACTGCGTCCAGGTCTGGGCCCCCCAAAGCAAGAAGGACATTGAGCTGTTGGAGTGGGTCCAGAGGAGGTCCAGGAAGATGGTCAGAGGGCTGGAGCACCTTACCTGTGAAGAAGGACTGAGAGAGTTGGGGTCGTTCAGCCTAAAGAAGAGAAGGCTTCCGAGAGACTTTATAGCAGCCTACCAGTACCTGAAGGGGGCCTACAGGAGAGGTGGGGAGGGACATTTCACAAGGGCATGCAGCGACAGGATGAGGGGTAATGGATTTAAACTGGAAGAGTGCAGATTTAGACTAGATATTAGAAATAAATTCTTTACAATGAGGGTGGTAAGGCACTGGCACAGGTTGCCCAGAGAAGCTGTGGATGCCCCATCCCTGGAGGTGTTCAAGGCCAGGCTGGATGAGGCTTTGAGCAACCTGGTCTAGTGGGATGTGTCCCCGCCGATAGCACAGGGGGTGGAACGAGATGGTCTCTAAGGTCCCTTCCAACCCAAACCATTCTATGATTCTATGAGAAGTGTCATGTTTGCCTTCATAAACTGCTTTCATCACAGTTGAGGTGATTGAATTAAGTCAATCATTTCTCCTAAATAAGGTACAGAGTATAAAATGAACCAGTTCAGACTCTTTCATTCTGTATATATCTGGACAATCTCTGCTAATTTCTGTTAATTCTGGTAATTGTCTATATAACATTGTATTCCTTTTTCCCATTTTGCCAACCACAGATATCTATTTGGCAAAAATATCGACATTGCTGTGTTACTGCACATGATGAACAATTGATGTAAGAGCCAATAGCCTTGAAAATATGCGCCCATCTTTCTGTCCTTTGCTTGTAGAGTACTGCACACAGGGTTATATTCATCCTTTCCCTTGTGAATCAGGAAAGCTACCCCAAAACTTTATAAGAATGTATATGTATGAAATCAAAACAAGTAGAAGCTAGAGCTGGCAAGTGGCAGAAAGTCAGGTTCCAAACATTTTTCCATTTCTGTCTTCGTGTCTGTATGGACAATTTTTCAGCTGAATCCTCTGCCATTAGTGTCAGTGAGTGGACTTCTATCATTAATGAAACGGAGGTCAAGCACTTGCTGGAATTTTCTGATTTTTATGTATTGCTCTTAAATTCTTTATCTGCTCTGCTTCTCTGTTTTTTCAGTAACTATTTCTCTGTCAGTCTGGTTATTTATGCTGACCCCACTGATGTAGCATTCAGCTACCTCCAAAGTTTGCAGCTTGATCTCGGTAATGTGTTAAGCTAATGAAAACTTAGTTGTACAGGCAGGTTGCTGAGTAATAGTAGCTTTGAAAGCATGTAATAAGCTTTCTAGTTGGATACAAACGAATTCTATCAAGAGGAGAGAGCTCTCGGCAGGGAAAAATACCTCCATAGTACAATGCTAGTAATTCCTCAGGGTCCCTGCTGGGGTGTTTTCATGCATTTCTTCTTGTCTGAGCGCTCCACCTAGTGGGACTGAAAGGAAGGTAGCAACCTGTCAGATTTTCCTCTATTTCTATGCTGTCTTCAGGAGGGAGGGTGTGGGAAGATGTGCATCCTTTGACTTTTGAAGTAAAGGACAGTTAGTGAATAGGAATCCGATATTACATTGTCTTCTATTTTAATAACATGGAGTTTGAACATACTATGGTTTCTATAAAGGCAAATTTAATGTAAACTAAATGTCTCCCAGTTTTTGCACTCAATTTGCTTAGCTGCAAGATCGGTTGCCTTGCACAGACAGAGCTTCTTACCCGTGCATACCACCACTCCATATCACTGCAGCACTTTTCATGGGTAAAAAATACAGCTTGCAAGATCAGGGCCCAAATCTGCAGACAGAATAAATTAAACTGTAGGACTACTCTTATTCACAGAAACTAGTGGGAGAATGGTATTATTACTGCTCTGAGAGCATCAATGACAAAGCATTCCCAAAGATGAAATTTCCACAGTCAGTGTTGCCACCTGCAAACATTCAGAAATAATGAATGAGTGTCCCTTCCCTGCTGCCTCCGCCAAAGTGATGTATAATCATAAAAATCATGAGCCTGCCTTTTATATGAAATTGATTCCAGCTTTTCAATTTATTTTTGCTAAAGTAATGTTTTCAAGCTTTTCTTTGCAACAAGGAAGGGTAGAAATTTCCTTTTTTGCAGTGAAATCTGAGATCCTCACAGTGACCAAGATCCTTTAGCATCCGAGACCTGAGGAATGTGATGTAAACACCATTAGACTTCCAACCTACAGCAAACAAGTCAATTGTGTGTAATATTTCTAATATCATACTCACATTACTGATTAGGTATTATTTTGCCTCAGCACAGCGAGTTAAATCAAATAGAACATGTAACAGAGTCAGCAAGAAAAGCAAAGCAACGCGAATCCTTGAAAATGCAGTGAGGATGCTGTTTGTTGGGGAATGCACCCTTTCTGATACCTGCCAGACTACAAACAATTTACTCTTCAAAGTCTAAATATAAGCTAAAGGAGGATGCTAGGCTAGAAAGAGGGCTGTGGGCACTGACAGGTATCTAAGGAAATAGCGAAAAAATGCTATCAGCAGGAAGGGCAGGCAGTTTCTGCCAGTGTAGAGAGAGAGCAGCTCAGTCAGATGCTCTGCATTCAAGGTTGTAATGAATGGCTGGAGGTCACATAAAGGGAAATGTATCTGGACAATTTGTTGTTTTAAATACTGCATAAGTATTCCAGGACTCATTCAGCAGTAGTATCATTGCGTTGATATTGCTACAAATATTATATTAGAAGCCCTGGTAAACTGCCTCAATTCAACAAGAAAACAAGCACTCCAATAAAATTCCTGCACAGTTCATCAGAAAAGGTAAGGAGGCCACACTAAGGAAAATTCCAACTTCCAAATGAAATTACTTTATTCTGGGGACATGGGAGAAGGAATGGACTGTGGAAAATGATAGGCTCACGTACTTGCCCTAAATAATATATACTGATGCCACTGCTGGAGTCAGAATACTGGTTGGAAGGGACCATTGGGGTGAGCCAGTAGGGTGTTTCGTACACCCCTATTAAATCTTGTGGTTTGTACCTGCGGATAAAGTGGATAAATAAGGATTTGATCTGAAGGTGCTCCTTATGTGTCTCTGTAAATATGTACTGTTCTGGGAAACTCAGAAATGACACATTCAGCCATGCTTGCATTTTTAATGTGGTGAAGAAAAAACTTGAGGGTGGGAGTCTCGCAGAGCACCACTGCTCCTGATTGGTTCTTCCCTTGCGTTGGGGCTGGGAGCGGCTGCTTGACTCAGCCTTCCCAGACCAAAAAGCTGTGAGGAAGTAAAAGACTACAAGGACTATAAGCTTTCTGCTTGGCCAGGAGGTGTAGCTGATGCCTAGAAAAGAGTAATCTGACAACTATGTCTAGCAATAGACAAATTCTGAACTATCCTGCACCTCCTGTGGAACAGAAGCAAACAAGCTAGAGAGGGATTTGCCTTCAGTTTATCTGGTAGGAGTCTTGGTGACTGATCCCATAAATACTGCTCATCTTTCAGATCTTCCATCACCCAGATATCTTGTTATTCAGCCCATAGCCATTACTAAGATAGTGGACTGAGTGACATATATTGCAAACATAAATATAAAGCTGATCATAAATGTTATAGTTTAAATGAGACCTGTACTTTAAAAGTAAACATTTTTGAATAAAGATCAATCTCTAATACTGTAACTTAGGTATAGCACATTGCATCTGAAAGGGATGGTTATTGGCCTAGACATATTGACAGTGTTTCCTGAGGAAATTGATGGTTAAACTGTGAAATAATTACATGAAGTCTATGTAACATCTCATGTTCTGGTTGTGGTACACCCTGATTTGTCAAGTGGACACTTAAGAGAGATACTACAAATGCTAGTGCTTCAGTCAACAGCGTTTACTAGATAAAATGAAAACTGAAACATGCTATGGGAAATAGAATGCTTTTTTAAATAAAGCTTTGATTGTATTAATTCAGCTACAACACATGTTGGACTGTGGTGTTCTTATTTTGGGGTTACTTTATTCCTGACATAGAGCAACAATGACAGGGCTTCACCTCATTAAGTGTAGTCTGTGGTATTGTAACCATGTCTGAAGCACATCTGAACTCCCTTTGCAACTAATGGAGGGAAATAGGCACTTTCTTGCATACCATTAATTTCAGAGAGCAAATTTAGCATGAGGTGAGTCACTTGGTAGATAGAAGTATCTGTTTCCGCAAATGATAAATGTAGTCTAGCCAGCTAGTTCAGATGTATATGTCCCCCCCTAGATCTGATGAATCACCCTCCTGATGCCTACACCAGACTGCCATATACACTTGGAAGAACAGCATGACCATTTCAGGTGGCTGACTTCCAGTTGGGTATCACTGGAGAAGCCAAGGGATAAAGCAGCCTTTGCTTAGGAGGGAAAAAGCCACGAGAAGTCTGGAGAAAAGGGATGCTGAGTAAAATTTGCTGAGATTTACTTCTCAGTTTTTCCACCTCCCAACCCCATGAATCTTACTGTCAGTGGTAGATGGTCCATGAGGGACCGTGGTCTGCTTGATCCCTTTGCCCTGGCCCACAAGTTTCCTAAGGCCCAGCAAGCTCTTGTCCCAGCTCCCCTGTGGGTTTTTATGTCAAGTGACAGGTGGAGAGAAGTTTTTGTGGGAAAGGCAGTGTGGTTGGCTGCGGAAAGATCCTAATTCAGTGTTCCAGCTGGAGTCCCATAGGGCATATGTTAGAAGTGGCAGATGATGCAGAACATGTTTCATGTGATTCCTGTCATAGGTTATACTTCAACGTAGCTGATTTGCACTGTGTTGTTCATCTTGCTTTTCATGCATTTTCCTGCTTCCCTCCTCTTCCCTGCCCCAACTCCTCCTTCCCTCAGTGTTTATTTTTCTCCACTGTACTGTGTCACTGTCTGGTCTGTGCATTTATGTGGCAGCGGAGTCTTTTGGGGTTGTGCTGCAAGAGAGACAGCATCTGAAAACCGGGAATCAGCAGCAATTCAAAGGTACACTATTTCATGGATCTCAAAGAAAAGATGGTTTAAGGTGCACAGATCTTTTTACCTGCTTTTGTTCTACTATAGATCTGAAATCAGTAAATGCTGCAATTGTTACTTAAGAAAGAGGAAATTAATACAAATATGATGTCAACTGAGTTGTTAAAGATTAAGCTCATTCTTTCATCTTTGCATCATTTTTTTGTCCACTGTTGATTGACATGAGTTAGTTTAGCTGTACTACTGTCTCTAAAGCTTTGTCTATGCTGGTAAGTGAAATAAGCAGAGGAATATTCCCTGGCAGAAGCCGTCTGGCACTGAATGCCTGTGCCTGTTGAGCTTGCAGACACTGACAGCAGGATGGTTACATGCACCCGGCATATCTGGACCGATCTGTGGCCAGTACTGACCCCTGAACCATGCCTGCAAATTCTTTGGGCACCTGGTCAGCCTAAAACCATGCCCTGAAACATTTTAGAAGTTCAACAATGTGAGCAAGGCCTTGAAACATTCCTGAGGTGTGTTTAATGTGAACAGCCCAGATGGGGCCTCGATGTCCAGCCCAAAGTAGCTGTCACCTGGGTGCCCTGCTGCAGGGTCAGGCAGTAAAGGGGTGCTTGGCAGTGAGCAATCACGGGAAGAATAAAACTGTGCAGAAACTATGCTGAACTCTGAAAGCAATAGTTATTGTTCCTTCTTAATCTTGTATTCAGCTCATGAACTATCATGAATTCAAAATTTATGAAGGTTGAAACTTTAAAACAAGTGGCACTTTAAATTGAAGAATAAATTGTGAATATTTCTTTTGTATTGATTAATCTCATAAAAACACTTAATCTTATAATAAAATTTGTAAGCATTTGGGATTGTCTCCAACAAACTATGAACAACTGGTAGATCATTCTGCCAATTATTTGTGGAAAAAGTGGATGTTTGAATTGTGTATCTACTCAGATGAATAATATATCTTGCATAAACTTCCAATTTGAAGAATTTTGTGATTAAACTGATTAAAAGTAACATTACTGTAACACACTTCTGTTAATTAATTTCTTATTTTTTTCTAAGACAATAGCTTTCTACGTTGATATTTTAATTATTTGGGGGGTGTCAAGTATGCTGAAGACAAAAATTGTCTGCTGTGAGAAGTTAAATAATTTCCCTGGCTTAAGTCCAGAGACAATATTGTAAGTTTGAAATATGCAGAAGAGTTGGTGAAGTCTATGTACCACCCCTCTTTAATTGCACATTGTGAACATCTCTAGGGTGACCTCCAAGGGGTTTTGTACGTGACACAAGAGGAAAGATAGTTTTACATACTGTCCCATAAGGACTGAAGAGGTGGTTTTGGAGCTATGTGCTGTCTGTAGCTACCAAAACAGACTTAAAATGTCTTTCTGAAGGTCACCTCTGAGCTTTGCTTAGCATGTAAGAAAGTAGGAAAAAGCAAACAAACCACAGTAAAAAATGAAATCATTTCGGGTAAAACTGAGAATTCTCTTACTTCTTGTCAAATTAATAGTTAAGAACATTGCTGCCTGGACAAATGAAACATCTTTCATTTAGAACAAAAGGTTACATTAGTTTCTGGGATGATTCTGGAGATGACAAAGGGAGTTTTGTGAAAAATGTAGGTAAAATTCAAAACCAGCAATTTGAGGTGCTATATTGAATGCTTATTGACATTAACTTAAACACTGAAGACACTGAATGGATCAGGTGATGTGTCCTTGTGAGGATTATTAAAATGCATAAGGTCTAACATTCTTCCCATGCTGCAGTGCAGGCTACTTTGAAATTTCTCAGATTTCAGGCCCACCCTCATGTATTTCTTCACCAGAAACAAATCTGCTCTTTGGTGAGAACCTCCACGGTTCTCAAAATCGATGGTTCTCTTCCTGCTGATGTAGCGCATCATGGAACACCACAGAAGATCGCATTTTACTACTATTACCTTCAGAAACATGTCTCCCACTGACTTTACTGATAGCAAGGTGGTTGCAAGAGTGTGTTTTTCACCTTGGTGAAAATGGAAATGACAGAATAGCTTTCCTTAGCTCTTCTTTTGTAAATAATTTCCTATACTGCAATGACATTAACTGTGTGAGTATAATTTAGTAAGCCAGCAATTGTGAAACGTAAATATTGGAGCCTAAAAGTCTAATTTACTTTGAATGTATGACAGCAATCGCCTAAGCTCTTCCAGCTTCCTAGACATACCTGGAGTGCTCTTAATTAGACTTAGTCTTTAAAATAAAAGAAACAAGTCTGTCTAGTTTTGTAGGGATATAATTTTAGTAGGTTGATCATTATTAGATATTATTCATACTGTCATTTGTATCATTCGTTGCTTGGGGTTGAGATCCTGGGTTCGTATTCTGTAGTTGTGCTTGATAGTAATACTAATGTTACTGTTACAATTGTTAATAGACCAGTAACAGATGCTACACTGTTCAGTAGTTGCATGGTATTCTTAGAAGAGTCTTCTGAATAAAGACATTATGCAAATATTTCTCATTCCTTCATGAACATTAAAGAGAACAGCAGATTTTTTTGTGGAAAAAAAAGACCGAAAATGGATAGAGCCTGGATGGTATGCGTTCCTCTATTATAGAAGCCTGCAAGATGAGAATTTTTTAGGGAAACCAATGGGATTTCACTAGTGGCTTTAACAGATTTAGAGAAAAGCCAACAGCAAACACTTCTGGAAGACCTGGATGGGGGAGCCCAGGCATCTTTCACAGAATCACACAGAATCACAGAATTTGGGTTGGAAGGGACCTTAAAGATCATCTAGTTCCAAGTCTGCTGTAATGTCTCTCCCTCAGCAGGGCATTCACCCTGTTGACTTCTGAGTTGCATTCCTCAAACCCATTAAACACAGCTCTCATTTGTGGCTTCTTTCCTGCTCCATGGCTTGCTGCAGCTGCTGGAGGTAGATCTCTTGACCTGCTGATCAGTCAGTGTCTCAAGTCATAGAGTGAAGGGAGCGCTCCAGAGCCCAGCCGCCTGCTTTGGACAGCCCCCGGGTAGCACATTCCCCCGTGGCAGCGGAGCTCCTTTACCTCACAGGGGGACACAACACAATGTGGTGGGAGCAGCTCCTGCATCAGTGCCGCCCTTCTCGAAGGGAGAGGAGAGTCCTTCAGACTGCAGCAGCTTCACTGCTTGGAGCAGCTGCTGCATGTGTTGGTGCTAATTCAGTTCTGCAGAAGACTTTGGTCTTAAGCAAACTGTTTTTTGCAATCTAGGCACTAGGTCAAAACAGAAGATGCAGTAGATGGCAACTGTCAACATGGAGGAGGGCTTGTGTTTCTGGGGCTGTATTTCAGGGTCACACGTTTTCTGCTTCAGCCCATCTGGGCATTCTATCTAGTTTTAATGCAAAAGCACTTAGATTCAATTAGGCCAAACTATAGGAAATCATTAAGAGCTCAAAGATTTCTAAATTATATCTAGCTGAAGGGTGAAACGTACGTTTTCACATAGCAGGCACAGTGGCTGCTAGGGGAAGTCTGGTGAGGCCACTCCAGCTCCCTGTTAGTAACTCCCTCCTGACAGGAGAAAAAAAAGTTTAGGCGGCTTGAGGCATAATTTAAGATCAAAAATAGGGTTAGAATGAAATAATTACAAAGTGTTAATTGGAGCACAGGCAGAGTGACTGCTAGAGTTAATTAGAAAGGGACACGATGCCTGTGTACAGGTCTCTCTCAGGATGGGATTTGCCCCAGTTTGGGTTCTTCACATCACTTTATTTCTACTCAGAGAAGCTACTGGCAGGTGGAGAGGTGTTTGGCTAGTACAGATTCCCATCTTTGCATTTCAATTTAAAACATTTCAGGGAGGAGGGTTTACCAACATGCAGCACTCTTCCATAATAGACTGTTCAGATTAGAACATTGCTTTATTGCAATTCAGTGCCAGGTGAGTGAGAAATGTCCTGCAATAATACTTGAATACTTCCAAGATAAAATAAACATGAAGCAAAAAGGTTGTTGGCCAGGTAACAAATAATATTAACAACAATATTAAATAATTATTTCAGTATGAAAATTCAAGTTTCTCTTCTTTTTTATATATTTTCAGTAGGTATTAGTTCTGTTCTTAGAGCATAATATACTTTGAACAACAAAATAAAAAGCATTGCAAAACTCATTGTTACCTTTCTAAAGCTCTTTATGCTTTTATTTCTCTTACAGATACTGTAAAAGATAATCATATGCTATTATGGAGGCTTTATTCATAGTTGTTCAGTTCTTTAAAAATGTAGGAAATAGCTGTGTTATCATTGCAATTTCTGGCTATTTTTACTGTTCTTCTATTCTCGTCAGTTTAGCACAGAGGAGAGCAGACAATGCCACTTGCTAAATGACAACATCCCTCTCTACTAAAGCAGGAAATAGGAGGAAGGAAAGCTTGCATTAGAGGGCTAGCTACTGAGGAAAAAATAAATCACAACACAACTTCAGTTATTATTTGGTTTGAAAGAAAAATAAAATCCTCTACCGTTTCTAGACTTCAGTAATATGTATACTTACGTAAATATTATATATACTTAGGTAGCCACAAAACTGAAGCATGCCACTGCCTGAGAACGAGACCTATAAAATTCAACGCATATTGCCACTGACTTGGTAGAAGATGAAAGTGGGAGGAATTTCACCCACTGGCATCATTAATTCTTTGAATTTTCCAGTTCAGCAATGTGAAAAGTGTTAGAACAGGAATGATTGTTAACCATTTAATGCTTGCTAATAATTTTCTTCCAGGTATCACAGATCTATGTCCTTTTTTAGTGTGTGTTACCCATAATTATAATTGATTTCCTTCCTTTCCTATAAATCAAGCTTACAAAAATAAGGAACTGACTGTTATCCTCTTGTTGAAATTATGTGAGTTAGAGAGCAGAGATTGCTTGTAAAAGGGGTGCTAGGAATGCATGAAAGTGTGACCAAATGACAGAATGACACTGATAGATTTGCCAATGCAGTTTTTATTTCCATCGGTGCTTGTAAATATCAAATATTTATAAATTATTACTTCAATATTATAAAGGAAAACCTCTGTGCAGCTCAATGAAGAATGAGAACAGCTTCTTCTGTCAGAGGCTGATTTACATAGCACTGGTCTATCGTAGTGCTCCCCAGGAAAAGAACTGAATATAATCATGTAACAATGATATCAGAGACATGAGCAGAATGAAGTTTTCTAGATATGTATCCTTAACAGCAACTAGGAGCCTAAGCCATAGACCAAACTGTGAGTAGATTAGGAGCTGTATAGTGTTTGAAGACTGTTCCTTATCAAAAAAATTAGGAAATGTACATGCTAGAGGGGATGCAGCAAGGCTATTAGACCTGAATAGGCCTTTTTATGGAATGCCTTGTAAGACAAGCATTTGTAAAGTACAGGTTTTTTACTATGTTAGGCCAAAAAGAGATGACAAAGGAACAGGCAAGAGAGGGATGGTGGAAGGAACAAATGCTGCTTCCCGCAGAGGAAATGGACCTTGCCTGCGTGTGGCGTCATGCTTGAAACCTGGGGAGAGTTGGCTTTAAAGGCTCAGGCCCTTTTGAGTGTTTCTTCAAACTTGAAAGAATTTTAGGAGTCTGTCTAAAAAAATGAAAACAAATGAACTTTTTTTTTCTTTAGCGAGTTTCCTTCAGGAAATGAAATAATGGTAGAAATCCAAGCATCATCAGATTATCGCAGCATAATTAGCTGCCTCGAGACCTTCAGAATTTATTTGGTTGCCTATCACAATTTCCAGATAGGAGGAAAACCAGCCTTCCTGAAGCCAACTCAAGCAATGTCAAGTAAAGGAAATGTTAGGCAGAAGTGTAATTAGGAACTTGATAATATTACTCTAAATATACATTGATTAAAAATACGTAAAGTTAGAACAGGGGATCAAAACAGGCCAATGAAGTGAAACAAAAATACAGTTAAATATGGTTGCTAATGTCCTCACATATTTACAAGAATTATAAATTTCATTTTTGTCTGATCAGAGAAACAAACAAAGAAAACTAATTGTCTTTATCAATTTAATCACCGCATTTAAGGGTTAGGATTTTAAAGCTCATGGTTTTTCTCACAAGCTGGACGATAAGTTGAATTATGAGTGCCAGACACTTGGACAGCACAGGAGGGTTTGGCTGTAAACACCAGGTAGTTTGTGGAGATGCGGGAATGATGATTTTCTGAACCTAGTTCCTTTGTATCCTGCAGTAACCTCTTGCTAATCTCTTTTCCTGTCATTTCAGTACTACTCTGTGTACTCCAAACAGTGTGCTCACTATCTCTAGCAAGATCTTGGAGCATCATACAAGTGAAGCATTTTCTGGATTAATTTTTAATGAGAGACGAAGCTTTCAACCTTTGACGAGGTTTTAATGAGCTACCCCTAGGTGGCACTCTGCAAAGATACAACTGAAAACACTGCAGTAAATCTTCCTCCAACTCGGCTTTGTGCGTTTTTCTAACCAATTCCTCCAAACATGTTGTTAAATTAGGACAAAATTACGATTTCCTTCTTTGGCAGAAAGCAGAGATAAAGACAAGGGAAAAAAATAGTTTTCCCAGTGCTTTGCACACCAAATTGAGTTGGAAAGTTCTGCTGACAAAGTCAGTCAGGAATAATCTTTGCTCATCATCACATGATCACTGAGCACTCCTTTCTCTTTTAAATCATTGTTTATTTAGAGATGATCCCTTCTGAATAATATCTTACTGCTGGCATAACCACAATAAGTATTGCTGAGCTATGATTTTGCTGCTGCAATCCCACAAGCTGGAGGGACAGCAACTTGCTAACAAAAATTTCCTGCCACTATTTCATGTTTTCTTTTCTTTGAAAAGATAATATTAATAGGGATGGATGCTGGATTTCTTGTTTCTGACACTTCACCAGCCCCAGCAGGTTTTTTTTTCTTTCCCAGTGGTGAAGGTGTTACATTTCTATGAATCCCCTTTCCTTCATGTTTCTATCATCCTCTGAGTGCCTAGCTCTCAAGTGGCAGGCCAAACCAACATACTTCCAGCCTAGAGGGTTAAAAGAGGACATGTGTTTTCCTGTTCATCCTGAATTTTCAGCATAACCTCAAGGACTAGGTGTGGGACTGCAAGTGCATCCTCACGCATGCTTGGCTGCACCTCCTGGTGCTCAAGGACATACGCCGAGTACCTTGGCTGTGGGAGGACAGGTGGGCTGCAGGGATGCGGTGCTGCCCCCGCAACCGTCACTCAGAAAAGTGCAGTCTGCAGTTTCCCTTCCTAGCTCATAAAATGCAGCTCACTCATTATTAAAAGTATGTGGCCAGATGCGGTATGAAAACAGCAAGATCTCCAGAAATCTAGACTTTCTAGACTTACTTTCATTAGCAGGTTCTCTAAACACAAAACTGAACAGTTATGTCCAATGGCTGCTCTAGCTTTTATACAGTATAGGACACAGCAATTGAGAAGAAAAGGAAGGAAACAAAGCCTACCGTTTCTAAGAGAAATCTAAACAAATCCTTATTTGCAAATAAGTTATTTGCACCCAATGGCATTCTGCTGGCTAGACAGAACAGAAAGCAACAATTGTGACAATTGTTTTCCATAAACTTGCAAAAAAAAGTGTTAGAAGGAGAATTCCGTTATGAAAGGGTGAAAGGTGTATGTAAGGTTGATTTTTTTGGAGTTCAACTCACTGTCAACACAGCATGGGAGTTTCACCAAAAACAGGAAAAAATGCTGTCTCAAGGCCTGGGCAGGATCTCTAGGACTCCAGAAAGCTGACCCACGTGCCTGCTGCCATGTTGATGATGCTGAGGTGCCTCACTCCTGGCCCTCTGACCAGAAGTCTACATTGCCCAGAGGACTGCAGGCTATTGTGGGCTACTCTGGGGTGTTTTTTTCATAGTTGTTTGCATCCAGCAAAGACAAGTGTTTCTAATTTCTCAAGGAATTGCTAAGTATGTTTTAAACATTTTCCCACTAGCAGCTTCTGACACTAGGAACTGCCAGGAATCACCAAAGGCTTTTATCAAAATGGGGAAGAAGGAGGAAAACAAAAGACAAGAGGGTCAAAGGTACACACAGTTATACAAGCAAGGCCCTTGAAATAAAAAAAAATGGAAAAAAACTCACACGAACAATGCTGTTATTCTGTAATCCCTCCCAGATGTAAAGTTTGGCCCTCAGCTGTTCAAGTCAGTAAACAGGCTCTCAAGATCAAGCCCCTGGAAGCAAAGACTGGTGCAGTGATATATTTAAAAGAATAGAAATATGCTTAAATAATGGATGTTCCAGCATGTGTATTGCACTTGATCAGTGTACTTTTCACCTTTATCTCTTGCAGAAAGCCTGATTGCTGCCTCTTGAGATGCAAATAATGTAGACTGTGTCTAGGAGAGCTGAGATCTAAGCTAAATAGCTACCATCAGTGTGATAGAGCCTGAGACATAACAGTTAGGGAGCTTCATGATCACAGTCTGATTAATAGTTTGGAGACTTGTTCTACCCGTGCTGGCATAAGAACAAATTCCTGTAAACATGTGGTTGAAACAGTGTAATTTGTTCTTCATGTAGTACCTGTTTTATGTTCTATTGGAGCTAACTGAGTCACTGAAGTAAGTATCACTGCACTATTACTGTGCTGTTTTTAAAAAGTACTTCCACAGAATCTGAAATTGTGTATGCCTGTAATTATTTCATCATCGACATTTGTAAGTGAATATTAATACCCTGCTTATTGCAAACAGCAGCTGACGATGAGGAGCTATTCTTTGAATTGATAATGTAAGGTGCTCTCAAAAAATCAGGCTGCAGAGGCTACAGTCTGGACTTTCCAGTGCAAAGATTTTTCCTGAGTTCATCAGCATCTTAATCACTTCTTGCTCAAATGGGAAGGACACCATCTCCCCCTCCCACAGGAACAATGTGACGGTGAGTTCATTCAGTCTCCTGAAGCACCTGTATCACACAACATGGAGTTACAGAGAACATGTATGTCATACGAGCTGAGCTGGGACAACAACCAGGAAACAAGGCAAGAGGTGTCCCACAGAACAGCACAATGACAAAAAAGGAAATAGCTTCTCGGGAAGTGAACTCCATCCCTCCTGAACACAAAGCGTATCCCCAGGACCAGTGGGGAAAGTACAACCTTTTTAAGACTTACATCACGCTGCAGATTCACAAAGGGTACAAGCCAGTGTTTAACAGCTGCAAAAATGTGCCCCCCCTAGTATACCTTTACTTTTGAGATAGTAATTTTGGAACCTTTCCAAAGTACCGTTAACAATTTGGTTAACATTACTGAAAGCCATTGTCTTATTCACACAGACAGACAAAATAAAAACTGCAGTCTTCTTAAACTACAAAGAAGATTAAAACAAACTTTAACTTTTCAGCTGTATTTATCCTGAGAGTTCAAAAATGAGCATTTTTCCTGTTAGAAAGATGCTCACTGCTCTGCACTGAAAAAGCTGTGCACTGTCTTGTGCTGCTCTGTCAGTATTAATAGAAGCATATGAAGACTTTGGATACTCTCAAAGGAAGATGCGATACAACACACTGAAAATTTGTTTAGCCAGTTCCAGCCCTTATCCATATGCTTTCCCATGGTGAGTGACTAAGGGTCACTTTTCTGTCTTGCATCAAGGACCAATGCAAATTAAATTTTACAAAGAAGAAGACGGGAAGAACAGCAACTGTGAGTGGCACTAAAACAGGAGAGATCTATTATGTATAGCTCTGTCCTATTATTTGTGACATTAGAGATCCTGACCCAACCACCTCCATCTTGTTTTCATTGACAAGAGATTCAGTACTAAAAGCACACAAAACACACCATTTCTTTTATTGCTTCTTCTGATTAATGGCATGCAAATAAGTATCCTCATCAGATATTCATATGAATGGCCGTACTGAACTGTAGGGAAGGAAGTATTCATGCAGAGGGCTTAGCATGATGCTCAGTGCTGCCTGTGCTCTCCCAGTGAGCTTCAGAGAGAATGAGGCACTTTGTGGTGCCAGAGATGCCAATGTTCAAAGTGAGAATATAAAATAAGCTTTGTCTACAGGGAGAAGCAGACAAGTTCCTAACTCTACTTGGAATCTGCAGATCATAGGGTATTTTTTATTCTAGCTAGAAAGGCTTTCAGTGCCTTTCAAAGGAGAAGAGTGAGTGTAAGGTAGCATCCCTTCTTCCTGGCATTACTTGATCTACAGAGAGCTCGAGTTCAAATGTCCTCCTCACAACACTCGTATCCCTGGAGTGCATCCTGGCCACTGAGATATGCTTATGTGAGGTTCTCTCAACCTCTTTTGCTGAAGTTAATTCAAAATTTTACTGGATAAGATGGAGAATCAGAGCTAGAGTGATGCAGTAAGCCTGCACACTAAGCAGGCATGTGGGGTCTCTTTTCTGAAGACAAGGAAATTTAATCGTTCCATACAAAGTGTAAAAAAAAAAAAAAGCCACACACACACACACACAAAAACCCAGCCAATCTTCAAAATATGGCAGTGAGAGTGTTACCATGAAAGGATGACCTCCTGCACACTGGAGAGAGTTTTGCAATGCAGGTTAGACATGTTGGTTCAGCTTCCTTTGGCTGGTCTTCTTCAGACTGCCTCATAAGGAAAGTCAGGGAAGGGAGCAATCACCAGTGCTTTTTATTCTCAGGTTTCCAGCATATTAAAAATCCGGTATGACAAATGCTCCATTTCTGGTAGTAAGCATTTTTTTCTTTCCTTTTGTTGATCCACACTTCCTTTGCGTTCCTGCTGAAAGTCCAGGACTGCCCTCCTACTTCCATTCCTGGATGTCTCCCCTATTTCATCTAACAAACATCTGCAGTGTCTCTATGCCTCAGATATCAGCAGCTGCAAGATAAGAAGAAAAGAATGAGAATACAGGAAGTTGGGAGAGCTGGCAGGGCTGTTTTTCTGGAAATTTTATTTCAAAGTGTTACTAAAAAGCTTGCCAGTCTGTCCAACTCTTTGGTAGCCCAAAGGAATACCCTGAAAAAGGGAGATATTTTACATATGGAATATAAACCATGAGGCCAGTTGGGAGGAGGTGTCATTGTATATTCTTAGCTAAAGACAGAAGGGAGGGAGGAAGAAAACACTGATAGACTTAGCAAACAATCAACTATGACAACACTTAGCGTGGTAAGTTACATTGTTTTCAGTGGCCTAGATACATCTTATTCTGCTGGATCTAGAACAACTTTTTAAAATTCACCATTACTCCATTTGGAAACGGGTGGAGTTTGTAAGACTGGGAAAGCTAATTTTGGAAGAAAGAACTGTGAAGCTTTGGCATCAAGCCAGTTACAGTTTGGAAAGCAGAGGCTGAATTATGGAGGAAGTGGGTTTTTCTGCTGTTATTTTTTTCATTTAATCGCCAGTGAGTAAAGCTGGATCAGGACAGCTTCTACTCAAAAAAGTCCCTGGAACAGGACTGTGTACACTCTTTTGCATGCTGATGTCAGCTTCCCCTGCTAAGTTTCTACTTTGCAGCTTCATCATAAAATTTCACACTGGGTTAAATTTTGGCATGATTCAGAAGAAGATGAGCCAGGAATTAATGAAAAAGAAGATTCAGCAACATGATAATGGGAAGCTAATGCTGCTGCTGTTTCAAAAACTGGGATGTGGGGGAAGAAGAGGAAGGGAAATGCTATCAACAAAAGATACTTGCTGTTCTTCATTTCTTCATAGACCTACTCCTTGGAATTTCAGTTCCCCAAAGACGTCACTTGATCACTCCTTATCTTTGTCAAAAAGACTAGTTGTTTCAGGTTGTTGAATACCAGCTGCTCCCTGGAACCAAGTTTTGCTTATAAAGTGGATTAAACAATAATGCCAGATTCAAAGACTGAATACAGAAGAATTTGAATATGTGTAAATTTGGCCGATCCATAACAAATGTTAGTAAAGCAGATCTCTTCTTTCCCCAACCAACAGAGGCATTCACCTCTTTTATGCTCAGTCTAGCTACATAACTGCTAAAGCTGGGTTATATATAAAAAAAAAAACCTAATAAAAAAGCCCAAAAGAATGCTTCCTATGGCAATATGCATTCATTACAGCGCTTGCACAGAACTTTGACTGCATGTCCTTTCACTCTTTACTTGTCCTCCAAGGAGTTAGGATTAGTGTTAACATGACATCTCAGCTAGCTTAGCTGCTACTCCATTATTATAGGGTCTATGCTGCAGCTGAGACAAGACTGCATGTCTTATTAAGCACTGGCCTTGTGATGCATGCCAGGAAAGTTATAACTTTTGTATTTATGAAACAAAGAACAATATCATTATCTTATCCCAGAGTTCTCTCATAACAAGATTTTGCTGTACAAAATTGTAACTGTTTTTTCCTTCCTCTATCACTCTTCCAAAGCCTTGTTTAACAAGCCACTAAAGTGATTTGTATAAGGACTTGTTAGCAGCTGTTCCCTTGCTACGATTCTTCCCTTCAGGGATGTGGAGTGTAATAACTTTCTGTAAAAGAAAAGTAAATTAATCATTATTATTTTTCAGTGCAACCTCACTCCTCATACAAGCCATAATTATTTATCAGGTAGGTTCTACCATCACCAGTGATGACAAATGCAAAGACATGAAGTCATCACCTAATTTTGAGGCCTGTTTACCTCTTCAGCTCAAGGAGAAATTATCGGGCTGTAAATAGAGTTTTTTTCATTTTGTACATAGGACAGGCAGTTGTAGCTGAATTACAGCAAAGCCTCAGGGAGGATACTAGGTGCGACACTGGGTTGTTTGTTCCCCGTAGTGATGTTATAACACTTATGTATATAGGAACAGCAGGTAACAAGTGAACATTTCTGAATACACAGTGCTGAAGCAGGAGTGCATATATAAGTAGTGTTTTCCATCACTGTCTTAAATACCCAGGCTCTGCCTATTCAGGTTGCTACTGTACACAGTCAAGTTATGTGACTTCTGTACAATAGCTGGTTGCTTTTTTTTTTCCCCGGAAGAATGTCTCTGTTATCTTCAACATTCCTAAGGTGGTTGTTTCCTGATTAGAAATCTAACACTGCCAACTGTGGCTTCCTGATAACCTCAGCATGCTCCAGGATCTTTGAACAAGTCACATATATATTTTACATAGCCAAAGCTTCCTAGAAAAATTAATGTCTATAATACCTTTTTGCAGCTCCTTTTACTAATATCTATTTAATTACGGCAATACTAATGGTGATCTCTTCAAGTTAGAGCCTCCAGAGGCAGCCATGAGTATGTAGTGTGACCGCAAATGTAGAGGTCCTTCGAGATCTCCCTTGAAGAGGTGTGGGTGAGACAGGATTAGTCTCCTAGGTCTGTCTCTCTACTGCTCACTCTCTGAAAAGAGGTGCATTGGAGAGGAAACTGAAGCCACTCCTCATGTCATGGACTTGCCATGTCCCACCACTCCGTCACAAGTCACCATCTGCAGCTCCACCTCTAGCTCAGCCACATCACATGGCTCGACAAATGACAGCCTCCATTGTGTGCCTGGAGGCCCCTTACTTCTCCACCAGAGACCCAGCACAGTCTTACTTTCGTCTGACAGTGACTGGCTTGTACACAGATGGCTCTCACGTGGGGTGGCTTAGCTTGGGGCAGGGTGTAGTAGCCAGCTGTCTTCTCTATGCTACAGCAGAGATCTGAGCTGCTCATGGGTCAGCCCCTGAAGGGCTGCAGTTTGAAGGTCAGATTTTTATGGTTTATAACCAAGAGCTGTTACATCTTTTAGGTCTGTAAAGGGCAAGACAGTTTCAATGCACCTGCTACATCCAACTGCAAAACACCTGATGAGAGACAAGGACAGAAGCAGCTCACTAATCTTCTTTCTCTCAGGCTCCTGCTTCCAGTTTGATCATTTCTTCTAATCAGATGGAAACAAGATGAAATTTCGGAAGACTCAAGTGGCGTTGAATAGAGAAGCAGGGTAGCAGCACTGTCCAGAGGAGACATCATGGGAGGTGCCCTGGGCTGGGGAAATGGGGAGAAGGACCTTTGCTCAGCTTCCTTTCTCCTTTCTGTGAGGCCTCATGAACCTTCCTCAAGATTTACCTCTATTGGACGAGTATCCTTAACAGGAAAAGTGAAGGACCCACTCCAGGAATTAGGTCACACACTCCAGCTTCCTAGCAATAAATAATGGAAAAGGATCTGAGTGAAGGTATCGGTCAACACAGAGATGTGTTTTCTTCCTTAAAGCCAGGAAGTCCAAAGTCTATTTTTTTCTACTACCCTGTTCTTGTGATTTAAAATATCTTGGCACCTTCAGAAACACTAGGAGGTTATATTTTAATTCCACTTGGCAGATTACAAATTTTACTGTAAAATTTAACTATTAAAATTGAAGGTTTCTTTTTGTTAGCTAGTGTTTATTGACAATAACTTCCAATTTTCCCCTGCTCTTTCAACTCTGACACAGCTATGTCTTTTGGTCAATATCCACCTTCTAGTAGCCGATCAACTTTTACTCCTTTAGCGAGACTGGTTTCAATATAGTGATTTTCTGGAACAAAAAAAGAGTGTAAACATTTCAACAAATAATTATATACCAAAAAAAACCCACTCCAAAATCAAAACCAAATTCATCTCAGCCATCCTAGGCATCATTAAATATTAATTACTTAGTCATTATTAGGCCCATTTTCATCTGGGCTATGCATCTTTGTCCCACCTGTCCTTGTGTTTTTACTCAGCCTAGGAGGCCTCTTGAAGTTGTGTAGCTCTAGACCAGAGTCATGGATGGGAGGACTGCAAGTACCAGTGCAAACAGAACTCTCAGTGGTGTGCTGGTCCCATATCAGAGCTACAGAGAAAGCAAGAATATTTCCAGATCTTTCACTTATACCTCTCTCTTCTCAGTATTGTGGAATGATCAATTAGAGCAGCGTGAATCTGGAGGGGTTCTGTTTGAAAAAAGCTTCACTGAAGTCAGAAGAAAACACACAGAAATTCAGGTCTTAAAAGAGGAAACTTCTAGAAGAGATATCCCTCTAAAAAAAACCCCAAGATAAGATGTCCTGTAAATAACTAGGAGTAGCAAATAACCTACCAGAAGTAAACCAGTTCTTAGTGAAAAACCTCCTCTAGGTAGTCTTGTGAAGCCAGATCAAGTTTACTTTGATAAGGCATAAAAAACCTCTTTCAAACTCAATAGCATCTAGTTGAATCAGACCTACTAGGGGCCTTCATTGATGCCTACTGGCAGTTGGCAATATGATGTGAGATGAAGGAATTCATACTAATAATGGGAACTTTTAAAACCATGTCGTCCTCAGAAATTATGAGGTGTGCTTGTAGAAAAGTTAGAGAAGCAAACCTCTAAGTGAATTATCCCTACTGACCCTTGCAGTCAAAACCAAGCGCATCAGGGGATCTCTGGGTAGGAAATAAAAAGAAGAGTCAATCTTGGGATTTTACCTCTCCGTTTAATTCTAAGAAACCAATCCTTTTGTATCCTTTGGAAAGCCTAGTTGCATCATGACTCCCACATTACTCACATGAGGAGGAAAAAGTCTACTGTCTCAGGAATCTTTACAGAGTACTTATAGAATCACAGAATCATAGAATCATTAAGGTTGGAAAAGACCTCAAGGATCATCAAGTCCAACCATCAACCCAACACCACCTAACTCACTAAACCATGTCCCTAAGCACCACATCTACATGTTTCTTGAACACCTCCAGGGATGGTGACTCCACCACTCCCCTGGGCAGCCTGTTCCAATGCCTGATCACTCTTTCAGTGAAGAATTTTTTTCTGATATCTAGTCTAAACCTCCCCTGGTGCAACTTGAGGCCTTACTTAAACAAGTAAGGACAGATGTTATCTTAAAAAAGCAAACAAGCAAATTCAGGGTGTGGTACATGTATACAAGGGGGGAAAATGACAATTATGACAAACAGGACACGGGTATGAATCACTAAAAGCTATGTGCTGGAAATGCAGATAGCATAAGCAAGAATTTGAAGCTTCCAGAAGAGGGAAGCAAAGAATAATTATCAACATTTTAAGATTTCAAAGTAATTCAACAACATTTTTCTCTCCTGTACCATTTTTTAAGCAAACAAACTATATTAAGTACAAGTGGAGTGACCCTCTCCTTAAAAAGTCATGATGGTAGCTGAGCTTGGCTGTGGTTTCTTCCTAAAACAGTTGCAAGTTTTCAGCCCTGAGCTGAGCAAAGCCTGAGGAAATTCTTGGTTATGAGATTAATTCTCTTTCCAGTCTGGGTATCTCATTTATAACCACTGCTCTGCTCAAGGGCTGGTTGTTAATTCTACTCTGTGGAACTTTGTGTGGAGTCTAGAGTGGATGTGACACATTGCTTGCATAATTCAAAAATCTCTGTATATATTTTTTGTCTTAAATGTCAGCTCTTGGAATAATGTGATTAAGGGAGACTCTCCAGCTTTTTTCTTAATTACAATTCTTCATTATCATGGTTTCAGAGAAACAGTTGAAAACCGGAACCACGAATGTTAAGTACAGAATACAATAAGACAAAACACATTTAGAAAGATCTTATGATTTTAAGGCACTACCATAGGTTTTTTGGGAATCCAATACTTATTTGTTCATCAGAATGAAGCTTGTCCTGAGCAGCCTGCTCTGGCTGGAGGGGGTCCTTCAGTGGGGGGGCTTGGACTAGATGATTTTGCAAGATGCCTTCCAACCTCAATGATTCTGTGATTCTTTGCTTGTAATGTTGGACACTTTCAAAGGGGTTCATTTTATAAACAGTAAAGAGAACTATTGTTTTCTGTTGCTGTATGCCAATCATTTCCCAAACACTTACCCCGTGCACGCATGGACCCTCTCCCTCACACACAAACACACACACAGATGGTCCTTGCTCTTGTCTAGTCTATATGAATAATGACATGGGTATAATAAAAAGGACAACTGGAATTTATTTTAAATGCCTGTGTCAGAATTATAATGTGAGCTAAAATGAAGATGACATTTCATTAATTGTGTTAAGTCAGTGACAAATGTGAAAAGTATGAATGTGTCAGTCTCAGAATTCTCTCAGCAGCAGTTCCTTATGCACCTCTCATCTGTCATATTTCCGCCAAGGAGGTAGTGAGACCTGAGAAATAAGCTTTCATATGCAAGCCCATCACCTCCCACTTCCACAGTGATGACACCTCTCCGTTGACCTGTGAGAGGCAGGGTGTTTCAGAAGACTCTTAGGACACTGGCATACACTTTAATTGAACACTTTGCCAAGCAGACATGTGTTGACATGTCTTGAGTAGATGACCTATAGAGCCCGAGCACTGTGAACCTGAAACACAGCAGGAGATAAGTTGATTCAATTACACTATGCACTCTATGGAAAAGATAAATCATACAGTACAACTTGCATTTAAAGTAAGCAATCATACCTTGCCATTTTTCAAAATATCTCCTTCTGGGTTTCTATTAAGTTGCTGAAGCCACTGGCTGCAGAGCTCTAATGAAAATGCAAACAGTGGTCCACCATGCACCACTAGTTTTAAGGCAACACTTTGCAGCATTTTCTTTCTGCTCTCAGTACTAAGAGTAGCCCACTTGTCTTTTATTGGTTAGATTGCATGTATTTTTCTAGGAAGACTCAGATGATATTTTTAAAGATAATAGCATGAAGAATTGTTTTGAATGCAAATACCTCTGTGAAGCACACTTGAGATTGTAATGTACTTAAAGAGGAGAGTAGAAAGGAAATTTTATTCATATAAAATAAAAAAAAAGCTGTTTTCTTTCATTAAAAGGTGTTACAATATGTTCAGTATACAGACTGCCCAGCAAAGAAATCCTGCAGGAGAAAGAACACTAGGTCCAATTACAAAAAACTCAGAGTTCAGAATCCATAGGTATCATACTAAGTGCCAAGTGTCAAGACAATATTTTGAGAGAATATAATACATTAATTCAAGTTGTTTCCACCCTCTTTTTATAGAAATCCTAGGCTATCAAAAAACTTGTCTGGTAGGTAGCCACTTTCTATTCAAAAAACAGCTGAGTGTGGAGGACATGCCAATGAAGACTTGCTCTGCCAGAACCACAAACCTCAGGAACGAATGGCTTGCAGGGAGGGGTGAGCAGTAGTGGAGAAGCTGTGAGGAGTATTTTGCACTTGCTGATATCTTTAATGACTGTATTTTACCCCTTCTCCCATTCCAGACCAAAGACACTATTTAAAATCTTCAGGTTCTACTAAATAACACACAGAATGAAAGGTTACAAACTTTCATCATTTTCAGTAGCTGTTCTCTTTATCTGAAAAGTCACTCAACCTATTTAACACAGCTGCTTGCATTAATACTACTTATTTCCTTGCTATGTAAACTTAAATACTTATTGAAGTTGTCCATAAAGAAAATGTCTATTGCTAAAGGAAACAGTCCTCAGTTCATGGACTGAGTATTTGCAAATGACTGTGTATCTGAGATATCAAGACTAGTGTTTCCCTGATGTATTAAGCTCTGAATTGCAGTTCTTCAACATGAAAATTATACAAAACCCACTTAGCTGGCACCTTAGTGGCAAGTCTGTGGCTGTAAATGTTACATTTGTTGAGCCTTCCAATAAAATTTTCATATTGAGCATGTGGAACTTGCATCAGCTTCATCTGGCTCTTCTAATAGCAATCCAGCAATGTGAATGCAATAATATTTTTGAAAACCATCATCTGTCAAATGGTAGGTTGTTTTACTTGACACATTCAATATATCCATATGGAAAGTTTTACACAATTACATCTTCCTAATTTGGCACTCATTTAGTGAGAGTGTTCACATGTTATCATTTTACTGAAAAAACAGAGCTGTTCTTCTAGCTCCAAGGATAACTTCATTGCTCTAAACTGTGTAAAGTCTCTTTGTGTGTCCTTTTTCCTTGGGAAAACAAAGTAGCATAAATGAGCAAGGACCACAACATTAAACAGAACAACCAACATTTGTCTCTTGTCCATTTATATTAATCAAGTGTTAACAATGCATTCGTAGTAAATATTTATGGAATTCTTTCTCTTGCATCCTGGGAACACACTGTAATTCTTAACACACGGCTAAAAGCCAAATGTTTCTCTCAGGCACACTATGATCCTATTAAATAGTTCTTCAATGTTTATAACTATGTATGAAGTGAAATTTTCTTTCTGTTAACCAAGAAGAATTAATAATTTTTAGTAATTATTGATTATTAATAATCACTGCCAGTTCTTTTTACAGACATTTATTTTTCCCTGCAAATGCAGTTTTAGAACTACTGTAAGTTAGCTGTTCCCTCCACTTTTACAATAGATTTGTTTATATTTCTGGTCTAGTGACCATTTGAAAACACAGATTTCTATTGTAGTACAGGCCAGCTTCATGAAGAGGCACAAGCACCGTTCCCAAGAGTCATTCTGCATTTTACCTAGTGACCGCTTCACAGAAAACACAGAAACAGGCCAAAGAGGAACATGTCCCCTGACCTCCCCTCCAAGCTAAAAGATCCGAAGCTACTGACATATCCCTTCTCTATTCCTTCTACTTCTTACTTCCATGGCTGTTTTGTGGGAAAAGTTTCATCATAAAGCCTTGAAATGTGCTTCTCATCCATCCTACACCCAGGTGGCGAAGACACAGACTATGAGGAACAGCAGACATCATGCTAGCTTAGTACTCCTGAATGATTTTGGAAGCAGCACTGGAGCAATGTACGGAAAATGAAAAAAGGTAAGGCAGTAATTATAATTAATACTCTGCTTTCTTCCATAACTAGCTAGCAACTGGCATCCATGTTATTTCCTCTAGAACCAAATTCCTGCACAGAAATCAAAATGAAGTCTAAAACAAGGTGGCTACATTCTAATAGTGACAATCTCTTCTTTAGGGTAGGAAGGAAATGGTATGATCTCCAGGCCTCTGTGTGAGTCATAGCACACTAACAAAACACAGATGGACATGCTTATTTGGCCCAATTTTTTTAACATTTGTTGTAACTGTTCTCTTACCTTTTTCCTTAATTACACTGACATGAGGTGAAAAAAAGCAACAGGTCCAAAGATGTACAACTTAGATTTGCCCTGATTTGTACAACTGTAACAGATAAATATTTCAGGATTTCATAGATTAGGACCAGATGAAGACAGAGACTTACTTATATAAACACATGTTTAGGACTCCATTTCCTTGAATCACATTTTAAGAACATCAGCCTGGGGAGGGGACTAGAAACACTTGGAGTCAGTGCTGTTAGTACTAAAAATTTATTAAAAGCTTGTCTGTCATTATAGCTTGAAAATATATTTTTAGTACCATGTTTCACTAGCCTCAAAAATATCAACCCACCAGAAAGCTATGGATGCATGGAAGAGCTAGAGGCCCAGCAGTAAGGTTTAAATATTATGATTTTCCATGAACTGAAAGAGGATCTGACCAACTGCAGTGGAAATGGTCTGCCATTGCCTAATCCTGCCTCAAGCACCAAGTTTTCGGCTTGCTATGCCACTAAGAAGCTAGGCTGTTACTTAATATCCTGTTATCTAAGAACAGCATTTTTGTATTCTGCCCAGAGTGCTGCATGCTCCTCCCGAAAACATAAAACTAGCCCATCTCCAGTTTGAGAGAAGAAAGGCTGTCTCATACAACCAAGAGACCATCAGGCAGCAGACCCCTTTCCTTCACTGGCAAGTCCATATCTGGACAGACATTTATGATTTTCTTCTAAACGTGTTATCTAAGGGGAAGAGAAAAAAAAAGAGAGAAGAAAACTGTGATTTGTCAATGTTATTAGGTGGTGATAAGTTGATTTTACTATCTGGGTGATGTCTGGGAAGGACAGAAATAGAAAGCCTCTGTAGTGCACCTATGCTAGTCTTCAGCACTCCTCACAGAGAGGCTGCTTGCAGCAGGGCTAGGGACTCGGACAGTCAATACGCTTTACAAGGAATAGGTGTTGTAGGAGCTAGGGCTTTGCCGTACATAGATACTGCAGCAGGGTAAGAAAGAGTACCCTCCCCCTGGCAAGACTTTCTGGGATAGGCTTATTCATTTGGACTTCACTGAGTGTGCAGTCTTAACTGTAATTCATGGACCATCCATTTATCTGGTCTTTTTTAGCCTCTATGAATAAATAAATAATAACCCAGGAAAATATTAGCAGCTGTTCTCACTGCTGATAAGTCAGGATCCAGTCAAACAGTGTGGTAATCCAGGTTTCTGATAGTTAGAAACCTCTCAAAGACTTACACTGATACAAAATTAAAGTCTTACAGTTGCATAAAGGAGCAAATCTCCTTCCAAAGGAATAACAACGTAAGTGCTTGGCATTGTGCCATTCAACAGACATTTAGTCAGTACCAGCTAGGACTCCAGGAAGATTCACTCTTGACTGAGGTTTTGGGGTTTTGCTCTGAAGTCTTCCACCAAATCCAGAGCATGCAGAAATCCTGTGAGAAGTCAGGTCCTCCAAGCCGTTGGGATAACATGTACTCTGAAGTTGCTCTACTGCTGAGTGAAGCTCTCTGGAAGAAGGGAAGAAAGTTCAATCTTTGCTCAGCCAGAACGTTCAGGCCCCTCCACAGAGGCGGCTGGGCTGTGCACTGCCCAGCACCCTGCCCTCCCTGGCTTCATCCAGCCCAAACAGGCAGCTGGATCTGCCGAGGCATGTAGTGGGAGCACAAAAAATACTGATGACTAACACTTGCCACTCACACACTTGCATTACTTCCAGTTTGACTTAGACAAGACTGCCTTTTTTCTGGTATTTTACCTTGCCATACCCTCACTCACTTCCAGAAGGTTATTTTTCTGACATGTTGATTTTTCTTATTTTGCACTTGATCTTTTGAAAAAAGTCAGCATTTGGTTCCCAGCAGGCAGTTTTAGGACAGTTGAAGTGCTGTCTTAGCAATCACAGATGAACTGGTTATATCACACAAAAGCAACTTTGTATCATGATTAATTTCAGATTCTTTTTTTTTATGTAGAGTGCAGCCTTGTTCCCTTATACACAGAGAATTAAATTCTGTGCCTGTATTTCCTTCTGGCTTTTCCCTGGGACATAAACTTATTCAGAACAAGCAGACAAGCTCACGACATCACAAGCACAAAGACATCACTAATAGCACTTGCTACCTATGCTGCAGGGCCCCTTTGCATTTCACTGCATGACCATCCCCGGCACTGAAGGAACACAGGAGCCAATCTTCTTCCCATAACTGCACCCTCAGTCAAGGGCCCTCTCTTTTTCTCCCTTTCCCAATGAAAGTTTCCTGCTAGGACAAACTCTGGACTGCACTCTCCTGCCAGCACTGAATTTTTAGCTTTCTGTGCTTTTCTGCATGTTCTGGCTTTGGTAGGAGAAGCAGCCCCTCTGTCAGGTGTGTGATTACCTCTACAAATCTGTGTTATCTACAACAGTCCTGACTAACATCTGCTGAAGGATATTCCTCTTCATAAGTGCACCAGGTGGTGTTACAAAATTTTATCTGGCCTTTGCACCGCTGTAGGTACATATATGCAAATGCATGGTAATTGTAAGACAAACCTCAGAGCATGTAAAGGGAAAGTACGATTGCCTGCCCTATTCATAGGCTCGTTATTCTCTAAGTGAAACTAATGTATAACCAGGTGCCCTTTTCCCAGGAAGCCATACTCATTATGAAACACAATTCAAATATTAATAATTAACCTATTTTATTGTATCCAATTTGGAGCAAAACAAGGCTACAAAGAAGAAATTAACCCCAAACAAATACATAGATCATACTTAAACAAAGACTTCACTTACATTTTAATTCTGATGGGGCAGCTGTCTTGCAGCTCCTGGTGCTGTGAGTAAATATGGCATGCATCTCCCTTCACCGACAGAGTGCTGCTTCTTGCTTTAGTTACAGCTCACTATTCACATGCTGCTTTGAATATTTTATGAAAGTGACATCAGGTGTGTCAAGAGGCACTCCTTATGCCTGCCTCTGCAATTACAAAGCGAGTCTCCTAGATACTATCTTCTCCTTACTTGTGTAGATGAACTCCTTACACAACAACCATGACTTCAATTTTTGAGCATCTGTGACTATGTTTACCTCAAAGGACAAACATGCTTCACAGCAGGACCACAGCATATCTCGATTCCCAGTCACTCTGATTATTGGACCTCCTGAAAAATGCTGCAACTTCCTCCCTTGACTAACTTTCCATGAGAGATGTGTACCTGGGTCTTCACCTGTGTCTGGTTTTGGCTGGGACAGAGTTAACTTTCTTCCTGTCCCAGCAGAAACTAGGACAACCTGACTCAATACCAGGATGGTGCTAAGCAGTACCTCTGAAGCTAAGGGGTACTTGGTTCCCCTGGTAGATAGATAGATACTGTTGATGGCAATCTTGTCATCTGAGAAGAAACTTCTACAAGTAAATTGGGTTTAAGGAGTTGCTCCCATTGCTCATCAAGAAGTGCATGTTGTCATAATTGAGCTATGTTTCTGTTGTGTGTCTCTCTATATTTCTGCTTTCCCAAACAGAGATAGCAAGACTAACAAGATATACTTTGAGTGGGAACAATGTAATTTGAATTTGATAAATTAATACTGCTTTTTCCAGGAACACTGGAAGAAAAGCCCTTGTACTCCGTCTATACGGGAAAAAAGTGCTGAAGAGCCTTAAGGGTGGTCCCCTCTGCCACTGCCGCCTTTTAGATTGGTTTCAGTTTCAATCCTGTTGCCACTGCTCTATGTTTCCTCAGACTGCAACTTCATAACATACCTCCACTGCCAGTGGTCACTTCTGGGTTCCCATTTATCAAGCAAACAAAAGCTTGCCTTGGCTTTGCAAGCTGGTTTCCTTCCACAGTCCCTCAAGAACCAAGTGCCATGCCCAAATCTCTTCCAGAGCCTTTTTCCTGTGTGTTCTTTAATTCAAATAAAAGCTGGCATTGATTTTTCTTCCTGATCTTCCGCATGACACCAGAGGCCAACTTTAGTCAGCCAACAGCAGGAACCCTCCCTCAGCCCTATTCTCCTCTGAAATGTATTTAAGTAACCAGTCAGCTGCTTTGAGCAACTGCACAACATTAAAAGCAAAGTAAATACTTTAAATTTTATGCTAAGCTTATAGAAATAATTAGAGAAGGATAATCAACATAAAAAGTCATGATGAAGATGACTATTTACATATATGCTAGAGAAAGAAAAATAAAAATATGGCCATTTTTGCACAGAATTTATAAGAGAGAGACAGAAACAAACCAACCAAGCACTATGGGACTGGCCTTAGAGCAATGGGACTGGTTCAGATCTTTAGAACAGTTTTGTCTTTAAACCAAACATTTTGTAACCAACTTTTATTTGGGACTACCTTTGTTAATAAGATTCACAACAATTTAAAAATAAAGGTACAATGGCCTGAGGCTGGATTTGCCTCATTTTTTTTCTATAGTTCCTTTTTGGGACTGCATTTAGTCGAAAGATTGCAAGTCCAGTGCAAAAATAAAAGCAAAATTTTCAGCTTCAGTTGTTCACAGCACAAACTATGCTGACCTTTTCCAGACAATTACATAAAACAGCAATGATAAGCAGTAGGGATCCCTATTAAAATACAACCCACGGCTTTTGTATGTGTGCATGCCTTCTTTTTGGCCCACGGTTACTGGCTACACTGAAAAAGATTTTATGAAGGACAACAACTGAGATGATAAATTCCAACAGAAATCAGCACCCAGATATGAAGAGCAAGCACAACCACAGCTGAATCCAGCTTTTGCTTAATTCACCAGGGATGGTCTGAGACATCTTTTATCCTTTATACTCAACTCAAACTAGGCACGCTAGTAAAACCCCATTAATCTGTTTCATGAGTCACAGGCATTTTTATTCTGTGCTCTTTGCTGATGGTTTCCTTTATCTGAGGGTGGAGAATGTGCTTTGTATAAAGTTTCAACTTGTGTGTAAGTTCTGTCTGGCACAGTGCATGTGCCCTACCCAAGAGACTGTGTCTTCCTTTACCACGTATTGCTACAGCTGAAATCAGCTGAAAAACTCGAGCAGGACATCCTTTAATGTGAACTACAGAGTTGGGCTTGGGTAGTCTCTATAGACCATCTAAGTTACAGTTTCCCAGAGATCCTATTGCTCACGCACTGTGCCTGCTGCAGATCCTGTTCTGCTTTTCCCAGTCTTTGCAAAGAAATGGAAACAACTGGGTGGGCCTTTGCTTCTGTGGTTTTTAACATACAGGCTAGACAGTTATATTTTAACAAAGACAGTAACTAAATCTGGCATCTAATGTTTGCTTGCTGGATCACCAATACACTGATTGTAGTTGGGAAATAAGTTGTGCTGGATCTTTATTAGCAGAAAGCACCTTTTTATGGAAAAGCAATGGCAGCCTCACTTCCACAGTTTGAAGGAGACCAGATTTCAGTCCACTGCTACTCCTCTTGACTTCTCCAGCAAGAATAGGCATTTCTGATACATTCCCCAAACAGTGGATGAGGATGGTAACACAAATGAATTTGCAAAAATGCATCTGCCTCTCCTTGCAAAAAAAAAGGCCCACTTCATCTTCTGAAATAACATACTTGTGAGGCTGTATAGTTAATGATTTTATTCCACTCATCCATTCTCTAAGAAGGAATGTTTCTGAGTTCTTAAATAGCTCCACCCAAAATGAACACTGCTGCATAAATCAAGAGTCCACAAGCCAAATGCCTAAGAATTTGACTGAGCGATCATGTGCTGATTTTTACCTTCCCAGATGATAAACAGGAACACTTGAACAGGGATGTAAACTTATAGTCTTCTGGTCTTAGTTGGTATTAGCTGAATAACTGACTTTATAGATATACAAATCAGTTGTGTGTATAAGTTTCACTTTTTGTACTTGAAAAATCCTTTATGCCATTATACAAACGCCTTGTTGAAGAAATGCTGATAGCTGGGGAGAAGGCAATTTATGGTATACTGTGAATTACTCCAGTAATTAAACATACCTGGAAACTCACAGGAAGTAGGAATATGCTAAATGGCAAAAGGCTACAATGCTATTAATTTTCTAAACAAATAAATGCTGCAAGTTATGCAACTGTCTTCAAGAGTTGTATAAAAAGTTAAAAGAAGTTATATAAACTGCTATTTGTAAATAAAGAAGAAGAGGCATGTGCAAGACCAACACAAACAAGACATTCAGTTGTTGCCAAGTGAGGACAATAAAACAGCAGAACTGGTGTGCTGAGCTGATATTTGCTTTAAATCCCATTCTGTCAAGTTTAAAAATTTCACTGCAAAGCACTGGTCCAGAACAGAACTGGTCAGGTTTGATGCATGTTTCTTCAGCACTTTACCCTCCTCATGCATCCTCTCCTGCCCAGCATTACTTCTAAAGCAGAAAATTCATTACCACAAGATGAATAGATAAACAAAGCTCAATTTTCCTTCTCATTAGCCAGCTTTAGGATGTGAACACTAAGGCTGGTGAGTAGTTAATGCAGCAGAGAAAAATAATATGGATCTAAAGGTGTTTCAAAACATTTTCAGCTGCGCTTAAGACAGTAAGGAAGAGTTTCTGCTACCTGCTTCTCCTCAGTGCTGTCCTCAGCAGTACAGAAGAGGAAGTGGGCTAGGAAGCTATTGTAGAAAGTGGTTGGTAAAGGGTGGAGGAGAATTTATGTTTCTTTTGTACTAAGTTAAGCCTCTGGAAATCAATGGGTTGTTGTTGTTGCTATGTCAGAAAAACAACACATTTTAAACATCTGTTATTTTCTGGTGGTGTCAGTTTTGTGCTGCCCAATCCCCTTAGCACTGGAACATAACAAGCCACAGCTGAGGCTCAGTGTGCTGCTTGCTCCTGCTAACTGCACACCCTCTGCAAGGATGTTGCAATAAAGTTTTGCTTAGTTTTTCAGCTGTGCTAACTTCATCTGCAAAGGCTGAAACATAGCCCTCCTAGTTCTGTATCCAGGAAGACAAAAATTGCTTTCATGCCACCTGTGGCCTGCTCAAGTCATCCACTGCATCCACATTGGCTGCATTCAATGATTGTATCCTGAACATTCTAGCTTGTTTAAAAAAAATAGAGCTAAATTTTGAAAGTTTCAAGTGTGTCAGTCCACTTGTAGAGCTATGGAAAGAAACAAGAAGGGCCTGATGTTTTCAAAATTACACACCAGGAACAGAAATAAAAATCTCAGCTACTAAGCTCCCTGTTTGCATCACTAAACAATCACAGTCTTTGCTCAAAATGTGGAAAGTTCTCTTTTGAACCTTTACACAAACCAAAAATAATTCTGTGCATTCTGTACTCTGATATAAAGGCAGTGGTGCTCTGTAGGACTTGACTACTTTAGTTATAAAAGGACAGCTTATTTTCCACAGCCACACTCCCTCACAGAATATTCACAGAGAGAGGCTAAGTGCACCTATTTTTCTGCTAAAGTTCATCACAGGCCACAGCTGTCCCTAGTGTCCCACTGCATGGTGGTCTCCTATAGGAACCCATGCTAGCAGGATGCATCTGGAGGGAGGGGACTGAGGTGGCAAATTTTTCACTCAAAGCACGGAAGTGTACACACAATTAGTTCTTACTAATGAGCAGGAAGAAATAAATTATAGATTTCTGTAGTATTTTGTACATTTAAAAAGACTCCCCCTGGCATGTATATCTGCAGATGTCAACTAGACCTGAGGACTGTCTATAGTAAAATACATAATTATGGTAGAAGTGCCTGGAAAGATCCATAAACATTTTTATTTTGAGATACGATATGATCAACATGATATGTTCCATTTTCTTAGCTCGTTTTAAAATACTGAAGTCTGTCACTGCACTCAACAAAGTGCAGACTGAAGCATAACAATCCATTTTAATCGTTAGGGTTTGCCCTGTTTTGCACAGGAAATGAGATACAGTGTAGTCAGTAGCAATGCAAGACCTCATCAATACACACAGTTGTGCTTTTAGTCCTTCCTCCACACTTGATATCACTATGTAGTTTTAGCTCCTTGAAATCTTGGCAATCACAAAGCTTCAGATTTGATATTACAAGGGTGTGGGAGGACGGTCTCCACAGAAGTCTTATCTCAATGTTGTCTCCTCTCTGAGTCCACAGTACTAGACGCAGCTGGGGATGCTTGAAACTAAGGCCATGGTGAATTCCTTTGCTGGCTCCTGTCTAGAGCTCTCAGCAGACAGCAAGAGCAAGCTTACATGACTTTTCCAATTACCTAGATACACAAGGAGACAAGGCAACAAAATGGAGCAGTATGTGGTGGAAAGACGGTGAAGTAATGGTAGGAAAGGCAATCACTAATAGCTCTGAGATTTTGAACCTGGTAATAAGCCCCATATGTGAAAATTTGGCCCTAGCAGGACCAGTGAGACCTCGCTTCGATTCCCACTCCACCCTCACCAAAAAAACACAGGAGGATTTGCTCTCATTTGTTTAAGCTTTCTGATAGCACTCTGGGCAGTTAGGAAAAGAGCAGTGTAAAAATAAATGAGTCAGAAAAATGGATGTGGGAATGACAAAGGCATTAGCTATTTTTCTCAAGTGACTCTTGCTTTCCACATATCTTAAATTCCATGGAGAAGTTATTCATAGCTAATGTTCCCAAGGCAGGTACAGTTATGCTAGCTTGTTTTAGGAACTCAGATTTTATGTGCTCAAATGGAAAATGCTGTATTGTTTGACTTAATGACTTTTCCTAAACTACACAGACAGGAAAAGGGGGGGGTGTTCCAGCTGTGTGGTTTGTATTTCACATATTTATAATTTCTCCTTTTATTTATTTTCTTTTTTTTCTTAATTTTGTAATGCAGTAAAAAAATTACACAATCAAGAACACTATAAGTTTACTTAGTAAGCTGAACTTCTTTGTTTGTTTCCTTTAGGTAATGAGAGGAAAATATTAGAATAATGTAATATTGTGAATATTCTTGCTCAGAATTACAGTGCATATCTGCTCACCCAGGTCCCAGCATTAGCAACAAAATCACATATAAATAAGTACATTTTTATTCATAAGATGTCCTTTAAGAAAATAATAAAACAGAACTTGAATTATTTAGGCTTACTAAGTGCCTTTCTTTTATATATGCTTTTTTTTTTTTCTGGGAAGGCAAAAAGGCAGAAGCTGAAAGGAAGCAAATAATCAATAGAGAATTGGAGGAAAAACTATTTCACTCTGTAGTGTGGAGCACCCCCCACTACAACCTTACTCCTGCCCTTCAACTGACTTTAAATCAAGTTTCAAAAAAAAGAAAGCCCAACTATGAATCAACTGATTAATTTGAGAAATATGTTACCACTCACTGTAAATTGAACCACGGAATAATTTAAACTGCTTTTGGTTTCCTTTCAGCTGGACCATGACAGAAACTCCTCAACTTTTTGCTTTTTTCCACTCAGGCCAGTAACTCAACTTCCCCACCGTTACACCCTTCTCCCTGTCCCTGCTGTACAGACAGCTGCAAGGGAAAGGATACAAACAGTCATCTTTTGGGAACCAAATTCAGGAAATAACATTGTTCACCAACAAAGTGTATGAGGACAGCCACAAATTTCTGTGTCATGATCCAAAACCAGCTCTGTGGGCTGAGGATGAAGCCTTGCTAGCTGGCTCATCAGCATCATTGAGCACAAAGACACAGAGTGTCATCTGCTCCTAAACAGATGATGAGAGAAACCTCAAGAAGGATCCTAGTGCAGGAAATCCACTCTAGTGCTGAAAACTATTCTTTAAAGAAGAGTTTTAAAGTTTTCAAAGGGAAATAAGAACAATGGTTTCCTACCCACCTTTTTAAGCACCCACATATTAAGGGGGCATTTGCCTCGTTGGATTTGTTTGTTCTAAAGACCATGCATGACTAACAGTGCTTTTAGGTCTCCTGTGTGTGAAAGGAGATTGATTCTGGGTATTCTCATATTTAAAGCATTGCAAGTTTTCTGATGCATGACTTTGCATTCATTTATATAGCTTTGTCTTTTTGAGAGCGGACAGAGTCTGCCTGTCCTGCTGCACAGGCACCAGATGGAGCATCTTTCCATGCACACACATGACTTCATGACTTGAGCATCTTTGGGTCACTGAGTCCATAACCAGGCTATGTAAAGGCAGAGGTCACCATCTTTCAGACTATGCCTGGGCCTCAAGCATTCATTTAAAAGCGTTAATGCCACATGCAAGAACACTGCACTTCATAACACACTGGAGCAGCTGCTTCTTTTATTCTGCAACATATGACTAAAATAGCTTATGCCTGTCTTAGATGATAGAAGGCTGAAGTTGCCAACAGCATTTGCCATAGCATCTTAACGAAGGATTCTTATATAGAGATCTAAGTGGGAAATACAGAAATGTTTTTATCAGTGCAGCTCAAATGATTTTGTTCTCATGTGATGTATCTAGCATGCATACACAAAAATCACTATGAACAAAATGCCTTTACAAATGGCTGCTAAATTCTTGCCATGTTTGTCAGATCTGCTGGCCTCTTCTAGGAACCCAGCTACACCCTCACCGTGTTTATGAAACTGAGCAGTCATTTAACCTGTGCTACATAACAGAGCTGGAGATGTAGAAGATAACAATCCATGGAAGCATAATCGGCTCTCATAAAACCTTAGCTTCCTTCCCCACTCTAAAGCAGTTGTTTCTAACCTGAGCCCTCAGCACAGCACATAACCTGGGGTTATCTCACTGGATAACCACAGAAATTCCTAAACCCCAGTCATCTTCAAGTTCATGCAGTTCGGTGTCAAACCAACTGCCCCTCAAGGACACTGGTCCAATTCATGTCTCTGGTGCAGGGGGCCTTGTGGACTGCACTGCAGGAGGCTTGGGATGAGTGGATCAGAGGGCATGCAGGAAAGCAAGACCTAGCAAGCCCTAGTTACTCAGGGCTCCATTCCCAAGCCTGGGGAATTCCCTTACCCCAAGGGAAGGGGAACACATGCAGTGACATGCATGATTGCTTCCCCCAATTCTACAGGAAATATATTTTTGGGAAACTTGATTCTGAAACAGCGAGTCAGGCAGACTTGAGGGTCAAAGGAAAATTTTCAAGAGCAGAGGAACCTTCAGCCTTTTTTTACTCTCTAGACAATGTCAGTACTGGTAGCATGACAAACATCACGCTGTGGCTGAAAATGAAGACATTACAACTTCATTTTACTCCTTGTAAATATAGCAGATCATGAAAGTAAGCTATTTTTCCTTCAATGAGAAAATACAAACAGCAAGAAAAATATTCAGATATGTTCAGATAATATGGCAAATGGCAACAGTACCCGAACAAATAAAACATATATGTTTCTGTTTTATAGAAAAAGACACCACTAATAAATGTCAGGAGCTCCATAACTGCATTCATTTAGAGTCAGAAGGATGCAGCTCAATCAAACAGTACAAACTGGAAGTGACACTTACCTGTTTAAGAACTGCTTTAGTCAGTTTTCTCCTTCCTCCCTGTCTCAAGAGCAGAGACAAGCAGAATTTAACTTCAGGGAAAAGAACATACAAAACCATCACTAAGTTATAATTTTAAAATTAAATTCTGTTCTTAGAAGAAAAAAGAAAAAAAATGGACATCACAGGTTTTTCAAAAGGAACATTTCATTACTGAAAACATTACTTTGCCAGAAACAGAGGAAAGATATTCACAGAATCACAGAATCACAGAATGTTAGGGATTGGAAGGGACCTCGAAAGATCATCTAGTCCAATCCCCCTGCCGGAGCAGGAACACCTAGATCAGATCACACAGGAACGCATCCAGGCGGGCTTTGAATGTCTCCAGAGAAGGAGACTCCACCACCTCTCTGGGCAGCCTGTTCCAGTGCTCTGTCACCCTCACTGTAAAGAAGTTT
>VZTO01025664.1:145435-171078 GCA_013400615.1 Syrrhaptes paradoxus
TTTTCCCTGCCCAAATCTCCAGCCTCTCTAGGTCTCGCTGAATAGAAGCACAGCCTTCTGGCATGTCAGCCACTCCTCCCAGTTTCGTATCATCAGCAAACTTGCTGAGGGTGCACTCTATTCCCTCATCCAAGTCGTTGATGAATATATTGAACAGCACAGGTCCCAATACCGAACCCTGGGGGACTCCACTAGATACACGCCTCAATATTCCAGGTTTTCTTTTCAGTAAGTCAAATATCTTAATGTAAATAGAAGTGACTTAAAATATTCAAAACAAAGTTTCATTGTGAAATGCAGATATAGGATAAATAGTTTCAAAAGATATGTAATGTACCATGAAATCTGGATCTCAGCAATTACATTCCAAAGACAGATTTATACGGTTAGCATAAAATTGAAATATTCCTAGAGTAATCAAAAGCTCTTATCAGCAGAAGATCCATTTTGCTTTATTGATACATCTACACCATAGCTTACCTTACAAGGCATTATGCTTTAAAAAAGCTTTTCACCGTAATTGATAAGCCTAGGTAGAGGTCTATACTGTATACTGCTACAAAAATTCTTTCAGCATTTATACTGGACTAGATATTTATAGTCCTTACTATTATGAAGACAAACTGTTGTAAAAGGCTCTCTAGACAGCAAAAAAAACTCAAGTTACTAGAATTCAGTGAAGATACTACAGTGTGCTGAAACAGGAACCAATGAAAACAAATCTTTAATTGAAGAAGGTAAATATAAATAATTAACAATAAATAATAGAATTAACACACTGCAGTAACTGTAAATAAAATCTGTTCCAACATAATAGGAATCCACAATAGTTATTAGAAAACCCACATTTGGTATGCGTAGCCTTAAAATACCACTGAATTCATTCTAACAAAGAAAACCTCTTTATATCCTGCTTACTCTGACATCACTAGATCTTTCGGAGGAACTCTTAAAATACACTGCTTATCTACAAGTAACTCAACACCCTAGACAATGAGCAGCCAGCTATTTAACACCTAATCTCAATAAAAGGCTACTTGTTCCAATTTTACTGGTGTGAATTATTCAGGAAGAAAATTAAATTGGCTTTAAGGGAAAATGGTAAAGAAGAGCTTGCTCAGAAAACTGTAGGACAGTTAATTCCTCAAGACCTATATATTGCTTAAGAAAAGATACTCAGAAAAGAATTAGCAGTGAGTATCTACAGTAATAGATACTAAGATTAATGCACTTAAACAGCCTGTGTATCACTACCGCAAATCTAGTTGACAGTCTTCCTGTATTCTACTGATGTATGCATAAAAGCATAGCTGAGGCTCCATATAACCAAGGAAGTACATGTTAATGTTTGTTGCTGCAGGCTGTATTTCCTTGAAAAGGGTTACACAGGAAAAAAACTATCCCCCTGTTTCTGATAAAACAGAATAATGCTAAAAAAACTCTTATTATAAGAGAAATAAGTTATTTCTTTAATCAATAAGCTGCATGTTACATTATGGAACTAGAATTTGAATGGCATCCATGTTATACAATATGCAACTACTTTTTAAACAACTTTTTGACTAATGTCTCTTCAAATGTAGATTAGTATGTAGAAAAATGATCTATAAAATAATATTTCTCTTTATGAACTGTTATGGAAAACCATAATAGACTTTGGACATAGAAAGTTCTTTGGATAGTCTACAGGAAGTGTAGTTAAACTCGCTCCTAAAATATTATTTTTATTCAAAAATAAAGATAAATGTGAACCTTTATATCTTCACAGCAAGAAGAAACATAAAGATCAGAACCCATGCATCAGTAGATGCTGTGACAGAAACCAGCACTGAAATCCTGCCATTCAGTTTCATTTGCAGATGATTAAGAAAAATAAGAAATGCTTCTGATGAATAGCCTTCCAATACATGCAATTAGATGAGGCCACAACCAGAACATCAGCACATCCAAATATACTCCTCAAATATGACTGCTCTTGGCATCAGAAACATTATGCCTGAAATAAAAAGAGTCATAGGAGAGTATTGCCAAATTCTGGTGAATAGTAAAAGCAAAAAAGGCAACATAATTTCAAGGGTTATTTTCGTACTCATACTAACTTTGTAACAGTAACTGAATGTGTGTGCATCAAAGAATAGCTGACATTACCACCCACCTCCTCTCTTTTTTCCCTAGTGCTATCTCTGCCCGTCTGCTTCACCATCCACTGGCAGTGGCTGTGGCCCTTGTCTTCTAAAATGCATCCTCGGGGGACAGACCAGTGAGGTTTTAACTGCTCCATGAAGACTTTGCTTTTACCAAATAAAAATCTATTTGATTTTCCTTTGCTTCTTTGTACATCTGGAGAACTATGCTGTTCCTGCCAAGGTTGAGAGCTTACAGGTAAAAAAAGGAAAAAAGACAAAGACCTTTCCTGCTAAAGAGGCAGGAAAAGAGCTACAAGGATCTTACTTCAGAAGAGGAATTGGTGGAAATTGGCAAGTCCAGAGGAGGGCCATGAAGATGGTCAGAGGGCTGGAGCACATTCCCTATGAGGACAGGCTGAGAGAGCTGGGGTTGTTCAGTCTGTGGAAGAGAAGGCTCTGAGGAGACTTAATAGCAGCCTTCCAGTACCTGAAGGGGGCCTACAGGAGAGATGAGGAGGCACTCTGCATCAGGGAGTGTAGTGATAGGATGAGGGGGAATGGCTTTAAGCTGAAAGAGGGTAGGTTTAGATTAGATACTAGGAAAGCAATTATATACTGTGAGGGTGGTGAGACACTGGAACAGGTTTCCCAGGGAAGCTGTGGATGCCCCATCCCTGGAGGTGTTCAAGGCCAGGATGGATGAGGCTTTGAGCAACCTGGTCTAGTGGAAGGAGGTCACTTCGAATCTCTAACATTCTGTGANGACCTTTCCTGCTAAAGAGGCAGGAAAAGAGCTACAAGGATCTTACTTCAGAAGAGGAATTGGTGGAAATTGGCAAGTCCAGAGGAGGGCCATGAAGATGGTCAGAGGGCTGGAGCACATTCCCTATGAGGACAGGCTGAGAGAGCTGGGGTTGTTCAGTCTGTGGAAGAGAAGGCTCTGAGGAGACTTAATAGCAGCCTTCCAGTACCTGAAGGGGGCCTACAGGAGAGATGAGGAGGCACTCTGCATCAGGGAGTGTAGTGATAGGATGAGGGGGAATGGCTTTAAGCTGAAAGAGGGTAGGTTTAGATTAGATACTAGGAAAGCAATTATATACTGTGAGGGTGGTGAGACACTGGAACAGGTTTCCCAGGGAAGCTGTGGATGCCCCATCCCTGGAGGTGTTCAAGGCCAGGATGGATGAGGCTTTGAGCAACCTGGTCTAGTGGAAGGAGGTCACTTCGAATCTCTAACATTCTGTGATTCTGTGTCCCTGCTCTTGGCAGGTGGGTTGGAATGAGATGATCTTTACATTCCCTTCCAATCCAAATGATTCTATGACTCTATGATTCTGTGAAACTAAGAAATAAGCATTTATCTTCATAGCTCACAGACAGCTGCAAAGGCAGCTCTTTAGCTGCCCTCATCATTGAGTTTGTTCAAATTTAAACTGTTTCATCTGGCTTTACAACTTCCAGCCTTCATTGTGCTGCTGTATAAATCACATTTTTCTTCTGGCCAAAGCACAGAGCATGTATGTCTTTTAAAGATCCTGTTCCTTAGAAAAAAGTCTTGAGGTAACCTTCTCTCCTTCTGAGGCATCTTCAGATCAGGCAAATGCCCAAGCTGTTTGCAGAGATTTCCTGGTAGAGGCTATTGGCAGGACACAGACAGAGGGAAAGACCTGCTGAGACAACCATTGCAGGCTGAGCAGGCCAAAGACAGGTGCTATCAGAAGAAGTGAATCTCGGATCATGCATATTACTCACACAATCAGATAGTTAGCTCTAGTACTAAATTATTTTTATTTTTGCAGATGAGTTAGCTTTATGTGTGAAATGGCAAAGCCTGTTTTTTTTTCTAATCAAAGTTCCACACATAGAAGAGCTGGTAACCACAAACAATGAAACTCATTTTCACAAGTTGTCAGTGAAATCTTCAAATCAAAGGATTAGTAAAATTGAAAAAAAAAACCCTAATATTCATAAATCTGGAAAACTTATTAGCCATAAAGTGGCTAGTGCCAGCAAAGTGTACCCTCGCCTCAAGAATTGAACACATTGGAAATCACTCTCTAGTGCAAAATGCAGTTATCTCACATCTGTTCTAACAGGAGAATGCTTTTACCTCATCCGAAGATAGTAACTTTGACAAAGACTAATTTTAGAAACAGGAAGCTACAGGGCCCCGATCTGATGTGGTAATTCCAGTGAGATAACTAGACTTTGTCTGTTAGTTCTGCAATCCTGGGGAAAAGAAGAAAAAAAAGAAAGAAAAAAAAAAAAGTGGTTTGGTGTGATGTGATTAAATAGACAAGTGTGCAGTACTCTGAGGAATACTGATTCTTGTTCTAAACACTCTGTTAAAAGACATCTTTTCAGCAACATTAATAATTTCCTGTGTTGTGCACATAGCATTAATGACTGGATCTATACTGATGGATTACACAATGCATGTGCATATATTCAATCTTACCCTCCAGACTTGGTGTTCAGAAAAAAGAAGACTGCTAACAATGATGTAATGTTGACTCCTGTGATGGTTTCATTCCATACCTAGCCGCCTGCTCACTCCCCCCAAAGTAGGATGGGGGAGCAAAGCAGAAAAGTAAAAGTGAGAAAACTCATGGGTTTAGATAAAGACAGATTAATAGGTAAAGCAAAAGCTGCACACACAAGCAAAGTAAAGCAAGGAATTAATTCACTACTTCCCATTGACTGATGGGTGTTCAGCCATCTTCAGGAAAGCAGGGCTCCATCACGCCTAACGGTTATTTGGAAAACAAATACTATAATGCCAAACATCCTCCCCCTTCCTTCTTCTTCCTCCAGCTTTCATTGCTGAAAACGATGTCATATGGTATGGGATATCCCTTTGGTCAGTTGGGGTCAGCTGTCCTAGCTGTGTCCCCTCCCAACGCCTTGTGCACCCCCAGCCTCCTCCCTGGTGGGGTGCTGTGAGAAGCAGAAAAGGTCCCAGTGCTGTGCAGGCACTGCTAAGCAATAACTAAACCATCCTTGTGTTATCAACACTGCTTTGGTCACAAATCCAAAACATAGCCCCATACTAGCTACTATGAATAAAATTAACTCTGTCCTAGCCAAAACCAGCATAACTCCATAAATGTTAATAACTAGAAAAAACACGTCTTGCTGTTCAGGCCCTCCTGCTTACAGTCCTCAACGGAATCCCCAGTACTACTCCTGCAAAACTCAGATATTTTAAAGGAAAAGCTTATCCTCAATTTAAAACACAGCACAACTTTAAGATTTAGGATGGGCGCTGTCCTTCCCCACTGCACCCCAGAAGGCGCGGCCCTGGCGGGACGGGACGCAACGCCCTCGCTCTCCTCACTCCTCCTCCTTCTTCTCCTCCCCNCGGCCGGGCGGGAGCAGCTGCGGCGGTGGCGGCTGTCAGGGAGCGGGCGGCGGTGTGGGGCGGGCAGACATGCGGCGCTGGAGGTTCATTCCCGTGGCGGTGCTCCTCACCCTCCTGGTCCCTGTCAGAGGTGAGGAGGGGCGGGCGGTGGGGAGCTGTCCTGCCGCGGACCCCCGCTGCCCCGCCAGGCACGGAGCCGCGGGCGAGCGCGGGGCGCGGTGTCGGCAGAGCGGCACCGGGACGAGAGGAGCCTGGGCGGGTCCCCCGGCGTCGGTTATCCGTGTCTGTCCGGGGCAGGGACACAGCTCACTTCCCCTCCAGCTCTTTTTTGGGGGCTGTTTTTTGTGGTTTTTTTTGTCTTTTAACTACTTCTTTTATAGTTATTATTTTTTTAACTTTCAATTTTCCTGAGCTTTCTTCCCGCCTCCTGCAATGAAAACCCTGTCCTGTTTTTAATCTCTTCGGTGAATAGGTGGTACTCGCCCCGGTAGGGCCTTTGGGTGCAGGGGAGTCCTTGAAGGAGGCTCAGAGGGGGTTTCGGGGCGGTGGGGAGCTCCGCTGGAGCTCGGCTTCCATTTTAGGAAAGAAAGCAGTGTTACAACAATTCCAGGGCATCAGATAGTTACTCACCAGAAAGTCTGACATTACACTATAGCATTTTATTAAAAAAAAAAAAGAAAAAAAAAGAAAAAAAATCGCAAAACTGCAGGGTAAAAAACACCTGTGTATTTTCTGAGAAGCTTCTCACGGCTTCAGTGTGGGTCAGGGACAATTTTCTTGAACGCTGATCAAAACGGTGTGCATGGAATAGCACATTGGTATTTGGTATAAGGAAACAGTCTGGGCGGGGGAGAAAAGCAGCAAAGTTCTCAATGCCAAGCTTCTTCTCAGGAACAAGACTCCTAAACTGGAATATGCAGTGCAAGCTGTCATTTCCTGTTCATATGACTTATTTCTAAGAAAGTTGGGTTGGTTATTTTTTTACTATATTAATAAGCATACTCGGAGCTGTGCATAATTACTTTATTTCAGGTGTTTAGTGAAAGTAACACTTCAAAACTTATGTATCTGTCTCTTCACTGTAAGAGAGAAGGAAAAATAGGTGTTCCTAGCTTTGGCTGGAAGCTGTAGATACTGCATGCGGGGTGCCAGATAAGCAGTTTGGTGTCGTGCCTGTTTGAATTCATTTTTTCTGCTGTAGCCTTATTGTGATCTTAACTGCTAGGTTAGCAAATCTGAGCTCTTGGCAAAATACTACAATTTTACAGTAATTGCCTTTAAACCTGACAGATATTCAGGCTGCTGACATTTAGATATCATCTTACTCCTTACGTGGAAAACTTGCTCCTCTAGCTCTGCAAGCAGCCCTCGTGGTTGTGGACAGCAAGATCTTCAGTGTGGTGCTCTTAAGGTGTGGAAGAATAGTCTTTCTAAGCATTCTTCCAAGAAGTTTAGAATTGAAGAGGGTCTGTCTGGTTTCTCCTTGACCGGAGGGAAGGTGCACAAAAACTGCCTTCAGGGATTTCGTTTTTAATTCTGGGAAAGTGATGCTACATTTTTAAACAGATTGGTCTTAGAAAACTGGTTAATTTATCTGGGTACTGGTTAATGCCAATAATGTGAATCAAGTAGGTAGGCTATAATTAGTTTAGGCACTTTTTAAATGCATTAGAATTCAAGAACTGTTGAGAATATCAGGCTGGGGAGGGTGGAGCCCTCCAGGGGAATTTCAGATTTGTGATGCTGTGCTTTTAAATTAAAACAAAGGCAAAACCTCAACTACATACTTTCGAAAAATTTAATTTCACTCTTGGTAGGCTATCTGTGGTCTGAACTTGTTGAACTGCTGTAGAAAGTTAAGGATCTTACCTTAGAAGCGGTTCAGCTGTTGTGGGACAGTTTGGAGGTGACTGATTTTACTGGGACTGGTTCCTTTCGCAATTCAAGCTGACCAGTCTGTGCCTCAGGACAGAGAACTTCATATGGGATCATCCATTTTAGGCATGTGAAAGCTCTTAGTGTTAAAACAGTATTCAACATATCATGAGGATTTGAATGTATTACTAAACAAGGGTGAACTTCATTACTTGAGCTTGCTTAGGAAAAGAGCTTGCAGTTTTAATCTCAAAACTGCTATTCAAGTGTTGTCTCATTTGTCAGATATGAGCTCTGCAAGTCAGGCAAAGCTGGAATTTAGATTTTTATTGGGGCTGGATCTAGTTTTTCTATCATCAGTTCTACAGGCAGTCTAACAGCTTGCCCCTGCTGAGGAGTGGGATCTTCCCACTTCTGTGTTTGGTCTGGTGCCCACTGGGGCCTCTACCGAGGTGATTCAGCTTGAAAAGTCAGTAAATGACTCATCTGGTGCATTGACTTTGCTTTGCCTAGTGTTTGATGGGTGTCAGAGCAAGCTCAAGGGAGTGGCAGGGCAGCGCATCAGAGAGTGGAAATGAGATGGGGCAGGGGAGGAGAGGGCAGGAGGCTTCCTGCTTTGGCTGGCCGCAAGGTGTGACACCGGCTCAGCCATCTGACACCTGCAAAACCACCAGGTTAGCCCAGTGCCTAATTTTAGGCATCTGTTTTTCGAAATACAAAAAAAAAAAGTATTGGACAACAGATAATTTGCACAATTTATATGAAGAGCACAGTGCAGCAAGAGAATGAAACAAAAAGTCCATATACAATGAGGGGCAGAAAACTGCTGCACACAGACACAAGGCTCAAAAGTTTCTCCTATCTACTGGAGAAAGATCAAAGCATAAAAATCTGCCTGCTTACTGCAGGTCTCAAGCTTGGACTCCAGAGTATATGTTTTAAGTATCTTTGCAAGAATTGAGTAGAGCTCATTGATTGAAGCACAGTTGCCCCAAGACACAGTTGTGGTAGTGAACACCAGGAGGTGAGCAAACTACACGCTGGAAGCTGAGGTATCTATGTTGTAAGATCAGTAGCCTCAGGTGAAGTACAGATGGAGATCCCTTCTTCGTCAGACCGCCGTAATTATAGGGTTATGAGCAAAGAGAATGAAACGCTTGTGCTCCTGACTTCTTGTTGAGGCAAGTCAGTGTTGAGAAACATTACTAGTTGGATGAAAGATGGTGAAATGAGCCTGTCTGTAATCCAGTAGATGGAGCTTTTGGCTGGGGCAGGGAGGTGGCGCAGAGACTGCTGGAGACTGGGCTCTGGAGTTGTTTGCCTTTTAAAATATGATTTAAACAAACAAACAACCCCCCACAACTTTCTTTCAGTTGAACAATTTCAGTAGCAGTGCTAGTGTGCATACATGGCAGCACGAGCTGGAAAAGTGCTGCACATGTTTCTCCATCTTTCTGTTTTTTCTAATTTAAAATGGGTAAGAGGGTTTTAATGTGTTGTTATTTATATAAAATGGCCACTGCACTGCTACATCAAAATGACACCACTGCAACAATCCTTAAACTTTCCATAGTTACAGTGATTTAACTTGGCAAGAGTTAAGCGTGACTCAGCCTGCTGCCATCCAGCCAAGACCATTTTCAATGTTTTCCTGATGTTATTCTGGTGCATGTGATGGGGTCGCCTGCACTTGAGAAAGGGCTCTGCTTTAACTCTTGCTGTCTTGAACCTCTCACTGCGATCAACTTGTATTTCGTCAGGTGACAGCTGTGTTAATGAAATGCCGTAATAATAGTAATCTTCATCAGTTAAGAACATCTTGCCAGGGGCAAGCCTCTTTCTTTTAGCCAAACTGCTTTTCCGTCCTCTGGCACGAGAACCTGCTCTTTGGAGTCTAATAAAAGTGTTTTGAGAGAATGTTATGAGCAAAACAGTCTCAACTCAGGCAACTTTTATTTAAATTAGCTTACTGGCTGTTAACACAAACTTCTAATCATGGATTTGGGAATTGAGAGAAAGAAAACAGTCAATCCAACCCCCGAGGTCCTTCCCCTTCCCTACTTTCAGCTTAAGCCAAACACCCCTACCCACCCCATCTCGGCTTCCTTGGTTTTTGCTGCAGGTTACGCTCAGCCCATCCCCTGCTGCTTTGTGAGATGATGGGCAGGAACAGGGAGGTCATATGCCTAAGGGCTTCTTTCTGCTGCTCCTCCTTGCTTCCTGCTGATTTTCATTTGCTCTTCTTTGCTTCTCGGTGTTCCTGCCCTAGTGAGGATTGCTTATGGCCCCTCAGGGCTCTCCCTGCCCTGATGTGGATGGCTGACAGCTGCAGTCCTTCAGGGATGTACCCTCTTGGTGTGAAACCTCTCTTGCCCAGAACACATCTCCAGCCATGTGTCCCCTCTGCAGTCTCTCCTTCTGCGAGTCTCTTGGACCGTCTGCTCATGTGTCTCCTATCCCTGCAGGCTGATGCTCTTTCTTGCGTGTGTTCAAGCAGGAATACCCTGTGCTTCTCTGACCAGTTGGAGGTTTGGCACGCACCGTCGGTGTCAGTGCCAGCCAGACGTGACTGGAAGCATCACAGGGCAGTTCGTGGCCTCTTCCCGGATGGGGCACCCTCCAAGCCTCTGCTGATGAAACCCGGCCTAGCTCATGCATTGTACATTTTTGAGCAACGTGTACCTAGGAACTGTTTGGACATATATCTTGTCTGCAAAGACATATGTCTTATGTTTCTAAAACACCCGGCATGGTTTATGAAGTAAAATAAGATTATTTATCATATGTAACAGTACATATTTAATTTCGTTATCACTTTTCTAAAGGCCATATAGTAGGTAATTCCTGGTCCTCAATTGATAAGGACTCCTTCCTTAGGGATTTCAGCTGCTGCAGGAGGATAGACACGCACTTGTGTCTCAGCTCTGGTGTCTCCAGGGCTAGCTGGTACTTTGTCACCCAGCTGAACTTGGGGTATATGGTTTTCTGCGGGGCTGCTATGACAGGTTCCTACTTTTATGTTAACTAGTTTTCCCCCAGCTTCACAGGTGAGATTCCCTTTCCCTGGAATGCAGTTTCAAATAAGCTATTGTACCATTCCACCTTTCCATATGCCTGGGGATTAGAGGGAATACGATACACCCGCTCTGCTCCACAACCTTCCCCTCATTCTTGGACAGCTGTGGTTTTGATATGACTACTGCTGTCTGAATCCAGCCAAGGCTGCATTCCATCGTGCCAGCAAATACATTTGTACCATCTAGAGTGCTGCTTGCATTTTCTTTACAAGTAGAAAAGCTTCTAGCAACCCATTGCTAGTTTTGCCACTGTGAGGGTGCAGCACCTGCCAGTGTTGCTGAAGAGAAAGGGGCTGATCTATTTGTCAGGCTTCTCCAAACATCCCATTCTCTCATTGCACATACTAGTTCATCATTCATACTTTCCATGCGTGTCATATTATTCTGTAGATCTCACACTGCCTGGTTGCTTACACTGTGGCTTCCTGAGCCAAGTCTAAGCTGCATTATCTGTCCCGTTACATGAGCAGCAGTTTTGTGGACCCACCTGTCTAAAAATAGCTTTCCTTTGTGCTCACACCCTAAATCTATACTGGCAAGTTGAGCTAACTGGTTAGCCTGGTTCTTACGGTTCTCAAATTGCTTTGAATTTTAGATATGCACATTAACACCCTGTGTTCAAGTGGATGTTTCTCTGAGTAGCTGTTTTATTACTTCACATTTTTCTCCTGCTGAAACTGTTTTTTTTCACTGCTGTCAGTTATCATGATTCCAATCTTTGAGCTGTCTCTGCACCGTATCAGTGATCACGCAGGAGTCTGTCTATACGTATACTCAGGACCAGTGATGCTCCATGTTCCAAGGAAACTCCAAAGGCCAATTACTTCTGCAAATGGATGGCAGCCTCTCATCCCTTTGCAGGTAGCAGCCTGCTTCATGGAGGGGCTCCAAGCTGCTTGGAGCCTCGTTTACTGCTGTGATTTTACAGGATCTATCAGTAAACAAACTCCATTGGTTATTTTAAGCTTATAGCTCATGATAGGCTGGGGCGTTTTATAGCCAGAGGAGTTCAGTCTTCCTCATATTGTTGATTTGTTGGCCACAAACTAATCAGTTCAAGTTGGGAAATATAAAGATTACCTGTTTCCTATTAGATCTTTAAGAGTTTTTCCTCTAATCAGTACATCATCAATGCAATGGAAAAATTCTTTGAAGGTATGTTGCTTTAATGTTCTGTGGATGGTGCCATAGCAGATGGTATGGCTGTGTTTCCACCTCTTGGAACAGCCAGTTCCAGACATATTGCACACCATTGCAGGTGAAAGCAATTGATGTCTTGCTTCTTTAGCCAGAAGGACTGAAAATAAAGTGTTCTCAACATCAGTTGTAGCATACTAGGTGTATTCTTTGGCTTCTGGGTCACATAAGAGCTGCAGCATGCCTGGAACTACAGCTGCTAATGCAGCAGCTATGTCATTCAAAGCTCTGGCATCTGTTGTTTACTGCCATTCCCCATGCTTCTGAACAGGCCAAAGAGGACTGTTGTAAGGTAAATGTTTGAGAGCTCCCCTCCTCTTGTTTTTTTCTGGGGAGTCACTTACTAATTCCTTTTTAAATCTCACCAGCAGCCCCTTAATCAGTTCAATACCTCTTTCATCAAAATTTTTGGGTTGCTAAAGGAAGAACCACTGGGTCTATCTGAGTGCACGCAACATTGCTGGGGTCAGTAGAGTCTTGTAGCTGGTTCTCTCCTGTACAAAGTGCACTGCCTGTACCAGAAGCTCAGTCCCTTCCTGTCTCATCTGTCCATCTGCAGCTGTCAAGAAAGTCAAGCCCAAGGAGGGCAGGGGCAGTAGGGGCAGTGGCAACAGTTAGGGGCTACTAGTCTTGTCTGTTCAAGCTGTGTCTCACTTCCACTAGAGGTAGGGATGTGTCTTCTCCACTTACTCTGTGAATAACTGCTAATTCATCACTGCTACACAAGGGAAATAAGGTGCACTGAGCACCAGTATCCATCAGGGCATGGAGGAGATGAGACCAAGTGGTGCCTGGCTACCTTACCCAGACAGCCCAATACATTTGGTTATCTGCACCTACTGGCCAGCCAGCGGCAGGTCCCCCCTCCCTATGCAGTGAATTCAGATGGGCTGTCAGAACAGTAGGTAGTCTGCAGGCTGGGGCAGGAGAAGGCAGTGGTTGAACCAAGCTCCAACTCTGCCCTGTGCTCACAACCCCTCAGCTCACAATGCTGCATCTCCAAAGGGCCTTCCGTTCAACCTGGTCATACCCTCTCCTTTTCCATTCAGGAGCATCCATAAGTCCCAGCATCTAGGACAGAGGCATGCAGAATTCTCATTCTTTCCAGGCATTTTTCTCCAAGATCTATGATACTGCCTCAGTTTTGGTATGAAGCCTGGCATTGCTGTTAATCCTGTGGCATGCTCCCTCCAGCATGGCACAGAGTAGGTCATTCCTTGGGCAATGGGGGTCCCACCATGTTATCAGCCCCTCCTACCAAGACCCTGCAAGTTATTCCCAATAAAGAGAAACAGTGTTCCAACTTGTGTATCTTGCCCTTTGCCTGTCTATCTCTATTTTACCAGCTGCTGCAGGAGGTCTCTGTGCTACCTTGCAAAGGCACATAGTGGCAGCAACAGTGCCAAGTCAGCTTTTCTGCAGACTTGTGATCAATACTGCAAAAGCTTGCATTTGGAAGGTTGCTTTGTATCATAAAAAATAGTTTTAGTTTGCTTTTTCATTTGGAAAAAAACAAAAGTGCTGCTTTCTCTATATGCTTGCAAATTCTTGTCTGGGAAATAATTCCCTGCTTCCTGCAGGAAAGCATGTTATTCACATGTTGAAAATAAAAGTTAGTGCAGTGATACACATCACAAACTCCTTTTAAATTGGCCCAGTCTCTGCATTTGATGTGAGTGGGGAGCTCAGAAGGATCCAGGAGATTTTCTTTTAAGAATTCCAAAAAGTCATAAGGCAAATTCCTGTGGAAGTCCAAGAACTTAGTTCTTCATGGCGTAATACCTGTTTACAATAGTTTTTCTAAATATGGAACAGTTTTTCTAAATACAGAACAGTTCCTTTAAAATATGCAATTAACATGTCAAATGCAGGAATCATTCTAACACGTTTTGGGAAGAGAGTAATTTTAAAAGAAAACATTTACTTTTTAATTCAAGTCTTGTCATACAACATCATTGGCTGTATAACAAACGCAGCTGGTTTCCTTTATACAGGTTTCAGTCACCTGTGAAGAGTCCACATACTATAAGCATCTAAGAAAAGGCACCTTTAACTACTTGTAAAAGAAAAACCTATTAACTGAGGTAACTGTTAATTAACTGCAGATGTTAATTCCACTCTACTTTCTTCATAGCTTGACTCCTGAAAAACTCCTGTTGGATTTCTTGTTTCATCAAGATTTTTCACAAGAAATGGCATTAATTTCTTGATGTGTGCGAAGTATCTGCACAGCTGATTTCAGTTTGAACCAAAGCATTTTAGTCTTGGTAAAATCACAGCAGTTGGTAAAATCACAGCAGTTTTTCTTTCATCAGGTAAATGTTATGACTCAGCATACAAGTTAATCTTTGCATGAAGTAGTTCTTTTCAATTAAGCAATCCATCAGTTTCATTGGTAAAAAAGAGATTTTAATTGTAAAGCTCTCTGTATGCTCTTTTGCTTAACCACAGAAAATATTGCTTGGATCTTTTCTGTTTATGAAGGAGTCCAATATTTTGAAGGAAAAATAGAGTGAAACATTTGTTAAATTCTGGTATTCCCAGGACACCCCCTTCTGCAAGTCAGGTTATGCTTGGCAACACTGGTAGTATTGCTGTTTTTGTTACTGCTGCAAAAATACTACACTCTGAACCTTTTCTATCTGGAAAAAATTTGAGTCAGAGTGTTTAGACTTATATTTTACCACCACTTGTAAGTGATAACAATAGAAAATCCAGCTTACATTAGAAAGTGATACAGAAACAGAATGGAGATGATTAAACTATTTCTTAGAATGGACATGGAGAATTCTTGATAAAAGCTTTTGTCTCATTATAGCAGAATAGAAGTACTTTCACAAGATAAGCTTGAACTAGAATTGCTTAAGATTTCACTGTGAACGCCTTCCAGGTGTTTTGCTGTGCACATGAACACATTGGAACGACTAAGAATGCAGCCATGGTACAAAAGGCAAGTCTTATCTTAATCCTCAAGTAACAATAATGAAGGAAGGGAACTAAAAAGAAAATTATTTTTTTTAATGAGAAACAAAAAATAAACACTTATCTGACAAAACTTGTGCCACATTTCTGGCTTGTCATGTATCTGTGTCTGCCACTTAGTTGGATTCTAACCAACCTATTTAGTTTTTTATCTGCCTGGTTTGGGCAACTAAAACTAGTCACATTGACCTGGGTACATGCAGTGTCTCAGTGCGGCTGTCCTACAGAAATATTTTTTTTTAGATAGTAATAGATAGTAACATGATACAAAGTTATTTGAAGTAGAAAAAATGAGTCTGTTCCTTGTTCCTCAGAGGAACAGGCTGCTGTCACATCACATGTCCTGTGGCTGAAGCTAAGTCTGCATGTTTCCAAACCAGTGGTGGTGCGGTGCAATGGAGCACAAGATGCAAAATCCTGGCTCACTGAATTGTCACTTAATGCAACTCTGTCTCAATTGATCCCTTAATAGTGAACACCTGCAGGAAGAAAAATGTCACTGGTGCTAATGAAACATATCAACGTCTGAAGTTTGAGCAGAACAATAAGTTTTGTTATAAAATGAGTTGACTAGTGCCAGAACTGATTCACTCTGACAGTAATGGATTAGAATATGAGTTGAATCATTGCAAACCTCTGTACTGGGTCTGGTTTCCTCTACCCCCACCTTCCCCCCTGAAACCCTCATTGTAAAACCTAAAATCTTCCTCTTCTTTCTTTTAGCAAAAGCTGTGGTAGCTATTTTGCGTATGCAGATTGAGGAGACCGAAAAATCTTTCTAGCCATTGCTGAACAAACCACAATGAAAAAGAGTCTAGAAAAGCAAAGTCAATTTTACTGGTCAGTTAGTGTTTCTGACTAGATTGCAGATTTTGTTTTAATTTTGCTATTAGAATACAAATTGTTTTTAACTGGTAAGACTTTTGGTGAGAAAGGTAAAAGAAACAGGCTGTTAAATGAAATTGTCAGCTTACAAGCAGCAGCAGACATAAAACAGCCCTGCTTACTGTGAGGCATCATTTCAGTGTACTGCTGTAAAAATAAGAGTATTCTTGACTTAGCTCTGTGCATGTTGCAAGTGTAATTTCAGCTAAATTTTATTTTAAAGAAGGCATTTCTAAATGGAAGGCCAAGTTCCATTTGCTTGTTCATCATAAGTTATAATTTAAATTATTTCTCCTTGATCAGAGTAGGGATTATTTACCACTAAGAGGTTTTGGAGCTTCTACTTCACTGGCTGCGAGATCACAAATCTTAGTTTCTTTTAATGTTTCCTTCTTCCTTGTGCTAAAATTTTGCTATCTTTCATTGAGTGTAGACCTCCCTAACCTTTCTGCCACTGAGCCTCACTGCTGCACTCCCCTATTCCTCCAAGCCCCCTCCGAGACTGACAGCTCTTCCTTCCGTCCCTCCCCGTCCCAATCCAAGAAGCTACCAAAAGGTGCAGAGTATGAGCAAATAAGGATGCAGAGAAAACAAAATGCTGGTGATTCCTGACTGTTTGGTGAGGAAGGAAGCCTCCAGTCTATCAGTTTACACATTTTTATTGCTGTGTGAAGTGTTTTACTGAGTATTGAGTTGAGCAGAAAAGGTGCACAACTCGTGAAGTCATGGCTGAAGAGATCACACAGTTTCCCTGAGAATGCTTTTCCCTTTCTCCTCACAAGGCTGGGCAAGTTACTGAACTGTACAGAGGCATATAGAGGTTTTCAGTGCAAAGAGAGTTTAGAATGTTGTTATCTGAATAGGAGTATAGATGAACTTCTGGCAGTAAAATAGCATTAGGTTACTTGATGCCAGTTGTAGTTACTTTCAAGCGAACCAATGAATTTATTAAATTCTATGATACTGAAGAGTTTGCAACCTGTTTGGCTAAAACAGGCTTCTTGAATTTGAGACTAAACCTTTGGTTAACTGCCATTATAGTCTTTCTGGTGTATTTAACTGTTAATTTTTGGTGCTGGCTGCGATTTGCATTGTTATCAGTGTTCTTGAGTGTTCAAGGGGCCTTGAATGCGTGCCCCTTCCCAGCCCCACCATCTCCTCTGGTGTCCATTTTAGAACTGTCAGTTTGTACATTGCTACACAGTTTTCAAAGTGTAGTTTTGACTGCTTGTGATATGCCCACTGTTTTGAAATACACGCTATAGTGCAAGAGGTTTCACAGGTGTCAGTCAGCTATGGAAAGGTTCTTGCCAAGAACTGATGAGGCTGTTGCTGTTGCTAGATGTCTGCTAGTGAGAGGGTTGGACCAAAATACAGAATTACAGCAGTAAATATTGATTCATGTGCGTGAGGTGTCCCAGACAAACTGGGGCACCCCAAATGTGGTTTTACATACCCTTCAAATGTTCAGGTACAACACAATTTGACTAACCACTAAAACATGCATGACTGATTACTAATCACAGTAAAACTTTACAAAGCAACTATATTTCTGCAATGTTCTTGCTGCTTGTCTATTGATCCAAAAGTCCCTGGAGTCAGTTTTGCTAGACTTACTTTTCTATGATGCCAGATGACGCTGGGAGGGTTTCAAAGAGGTGTTAAAGGGCTGGGATGCTGTCATTACCTTGCTTGTTCAGAGGTATATTTTATCCTTCATGGACAGCTCTAAGCTTCCAAGAAATTAAGTCTTTATTTACAGGGCCAAGCTGTCCTTTGGTTTCTTTTACTTGCGCACAAACAATACCAAAATCTCCAGTACAATTCCACTACCTCTCTGCATTGTAATGTATAATGTGAACTAATATATATTAACAAAGTCAATACACTTTCAGACTATAAAAAGTGATTGATACAATATTTAGGGAAAGGAAGTTTCATAACAAAAGTAAATGTGAGTCTTGTGGTAAGAATGAACCTGGTTGTGGAAATTTAGGCTACATGAGTAGCAGCTGCAAGGCTTGTCAGCTTTGTGAAAGCCTAAAGTCCTGTCTGTTGAGCAGCTTAAAATTTGAAGCTGTAGACTGTGAGCAACATGTACCTAAATGATTTTGGTTTCTTAGGCTTATAAAAAAATTAGCTACCGACATTTCTTATGCCAAGACAGAATTTCAAAAGTTACTGAATGCTAAGTAGGTGCACACTGCTTCCTTGTTTTTGGTGAGATTTGGGAACAGGGTTCCCTAAGACTGCTTCGGAGCTCCTGGTCTAGCTCTGGCAGGGATTTCTGAAGAGGCAGTGATGGAGAGCAGAGGTGTCTCAGCCCATTGCGCCCATACCGTGAACCTCCCTGGGGGAATGGTGATTGTGCCAGCACCTGAGACCCGGGAAGAAGGACAGGGGGTGATCCTTGCCTGCCCCAGGGGCAGAAGGACAGGGCTGGCTTCTGTAGGTGCCATGCTGAAGCAAGAGAAGGCAGTGGCAGCAGTGGCCAGAGGGGTGGCATTGCAGACATCAGGTAACTTTATGTTTGATGCTCAGAATGATGCCTCTGTGGTTTAGGGCTACTACGAGTACCAAGAACTCAAGAGCAGTTACGTAGAAGGCTGAATGTGTCAATGTGCCTAGCACTTGCAGGTGCAAGTACCAACATGCAGGCTTTAAATAATGTAAGGCTAGGCAGTATTTATTGAAACATCTGCATCCTTCGTCAAGGGTATGCTGCACATGAATGCAGGCAAAGACTATGCTTATGTCTGCTGGTCACATTTTGCCCTAGCCCCTGAATTTGCATGAGAGGAAACTTAGCATTTGCTTGTTAGAAAACACTCACTAGTTTTAGTAATGTATTTGTGCTTGGTAAGGTCAAGTACTTAGGTGAAATAGCAATAAGCACAGTATATGGCATTTGCTGTCTTGAAGCATGGTCTGGCACTCACTGAAGTTAAAGGTAAGCAGAAATGAGTGAAAATCAAATAAATGTTTTCAATGTCTTTTTCTTTGTTGCCATCTGGATTCAGCATCTTTATTAAAGCACCCCGTTTTTCAAAATTTTCCCATCCTTTTGATTCAGGAAAAAACCCCACCCTTTTGGCAAAACTCTTTTCCTTTCTTCCCACTTCCTGTCCAAGTGCCCCTAAACTTGTCATTTCTTTCTGCAAGTGCCATGCTTCTGTCCCCCAAATGTTCTTCTCCTAACAGCCCTTGTTAATGTAGCTTAGGTTTCTGCTTGCAGACTTCATGAGACACAGCAGTGTATTTCAGGTCGCATCTGTAAAAAGAATTGCAGAGGCACAGAGTGTTTCATTTTATCAGCACCTATATAAGTTTTGTAGCACAAGGAATTTAGTACAGTGACTAGAACTGGCCCAAGTCCCAGAACCACAGGGTGCTGAGGCTGGAGGACACCTCTGGAGACTTTCCAGTCCAGGTCTTGAATATTTTGAATATGTGGGGGAGGTATTCTCTGAATGACACAACTTTCCCTGAAGCATGAAAAATGATTTAGCTCTTTCCAAGCTGCTGTAAGTGACAGTGCTTTGGAAGCTCTTTTAGGCTTAAGGAGGAGATCTGGGACCTGTGGCTCTGCCATTTGATGTTGGTCTGCCAGCAAGGGTTGTAGCCAGCAGAGAATCACCAAGTGTCCAAACCATGGCTTGGAGAGAAAGTCGTCACATCAGTTTTGGATGTGCAGAACTACAAACTGTAAGAAAACAACTAGACTGCAGTATACCACTTGTCACTAGGCAGGTTGTGATTAAGATGCCAAATATTTGCTTTTATCTTCAGTCCTTCATGGAAGGGACTCTCAGGAATTCTTAGACCCTTTGTAACTATTGTTTAGTTCTCTCTTACCCATTCTCGTTTCTGGATAAGCAGCTCAGCATTTGCCAAGACTGTTGCCGTTGTGTTAATTCTCTAGCTCCATGGCTGACTCAGTTCTTCTGTATGCTTTCTACTGATTTAGAGCTATTCATTCTGTCCTCTTAACTCCTACACTAAATCCTCACTGGAAAACTCTGTTTATCGCTAGGGTTTAGAGCCCCGTTTTCCCACTTTCTACTGCTTAAACAGGCAACAAAATTGTCCAGTGCATGACAAACTTTTAGACAAGCAGGATTTCCCCAAACTGTGCTTCAAAATGTGGGGTTTTCTTCTCTAGTAAATGGCTTTTTTTACCATGTTCTGTTAAAAATACCCCTTACATGACTACAGTTATTTAAGCAAATAGTTTTGTGTCAAAATGTGACCTTGTAGGCTTTTTTCTTTGTTTATTTAAAATATTAAATTGCCATCTTTGGGTGGAAGGAATACTTAGTAATTCAAATATCAAAATAAATCACAGAGTAGTGTAAAAACTATTTTCTAGCAGTCAGGTCAGGAAAATATTAGGCCACATAAATGCCTAATTTTTCTGTACTGTATTTTCAAGATTGGTACAAATAAATTAACTGTTTGGGGAAGTAGCTTTTGGATTACTGTAAAATAAATATGATAGTTATTAGAGTAGTCATGCATCTTTTTTTGAAGAAGAAATAAATCTTTTTATTTGTTGCAGCAGAGGCTTAGCTGACTTTATTCCCATCAGATACATTAATGAATGCTCCAGATGTGCAGGAAGCAGACACTCCTCAGATGTAAAAAATTATCTTTGTTTTTTGGCTGATTTACAGTTGTTACTTGTGTGTGGGCCATATTTATTTTAGGTAGGAAGGGGCTTAATTCTTCTGAACCGAACTTTATGCAAAGCTTTTTGTTTTCTCTTGCTCTACAGAGAAACTAAACTTGAAAAGCAGCATCGATAGGTGGGTGCTTATAGGAGGCACAGGGTTTGAAACCAACTGTGTGGGATTTAATTTCATGAGACTCCAGGCAGGGCTAATTATAAACTGCTGCTTGGCAATGGGAGTAAACATCCCATCTGTGTTGCCTGATGCAGAGGGAGCTTGCCTGCAAACCTCTGCCCTGGCTGAGGGGAGGAGTACAGTTTTAAGTACATCCCTCCACCCACCCAAACCGGGTGGTTTCCGTGTTCCAGGTTCTCCATTTAAAACTTTAGAAAGGCAGTTCTTACAGCATGGTATAGAGAACCAAATCACCTTTCTCCTAGGCTTTTTGTGATTAAATTACTCCTCCTGGGTGTATTGGAAAATAACTGTCAGAATGTGAGCTGAGCAGTAAAAGTCTTTTATTGTAGGTAGCTAATGCTGGTGGGGCAAAACCTGGATTGGAATCGAGGGCTGGCAAGATTAAAATGTGATTGTAAGAGATATGATGGCTTTGCTCTGTTATTTAATATGCTTAATGAACAAGTTTTAATGTGTTTGCCTTCCTGTATTTTCTGTAGTTCCTGCTATGGTTAGGTGTTGAGTTTTTCTGCTCCTCCTCTTTTCAGTCCTCCAAGAGGAAGGAATACAAGACATGGGAGTATAAAATCCAGTTTCCCTGCTGGAAGTTGGGGAAGCTGTTTTTTGCCTGGTTGCCCAAGTGTTTGTGTCATTGTGGCTACCAGCATCCTCATCCCCCGAGAGGGCTGTCAAACCTCGTGTAAACTCTACAGAGATGAGAGGCTTCCTTGAGCTCAAGATTTTTTGCGGATTTAATGAAAATGAGTGTCTAGGCAGTAGGACAGGCCCAAGTTGGGCATTCACCAACTGTATGAAATTTAACAAGAGGAAGTGTCAGATTCTGCACCTGGGATGGAATAATCCTGGTTATACATACAAACTGGGGGATGAGAGGCTGAAGAGCAGCCCTGCAGAAAGAGACCTGGGAATTTGGGTTGATGGCAAGTTGAACGTGAGTTGACAGTGTACCTGGCAGCCAAAAGGGCCAACTGTGTTCTGGGGTGCATCAAGGACAGCATAGCTAGCCAGTTAAGGGAGGTAATTGTCCCACCCTCGCTGCACTGGTGTGTCACCACCTCAAGTACTATGTGTAGTTTTGGGCAACTCAATATAAGGACATGAAGAGGTTGGACTTGGATGATCTTAAGGTTCTTTTCCAGCCTAAATGCTTCTATGAAACTATTAGAGTGTGTCCAGAGGAGGGTGACCAACAGGGCAAGACTTAACAGGAGCAGCTGAAGGCACTTAGTTTGTTCAGGTTGGAGAAGAGAAGGCTGAGGGGTGACCTCATTGCCATCTACAGCTTCCTCGAGGGGAGCAGTGGAAAGGGAAGTGCTGATCTCTCTCTGGTGACCAGCGACAGGACACGAGCACATGGAATGAAGCTGCATCAGGGGAAGTTCAGATCAGACATTAGGAAAAGGTTCTTCACTGAGAGAGTGGTCGATCACTGGAGCAGGCTCCCCAAGGAAGTGGTCCCAGCACCAAGCCTGTCTGAGTTCAGGAAGCATCTGGATGATGCTCTTAGTCATATTTTTAGGTAGTCCTGTGAGGAGCAGGGAGTTGGCTTGATGAACCTTACAGGTCCCTTCCAAAATATTCTCTGTTTCTATGATTGTAAGTTAGCCACTGACAGAGTGGCAGGTAACATCCTGACAAGTGCTGTCGCCAGGTCTGTAAGCCTACAGTTAGAATACCAACTGCAGCATGCAGAGGTGCACAGGGTACTGGAGATTAAAGGGAGGGAAGGATGAGAGCACCAGCATTTTTAGGAAAACAAAATTCAAGCAGTCAGAAAGTTATATTTGTGGTGATTCATCACAAGTCTCCTTTCTTGGTGCGTCACCGTACATGTGACTAGTGGAGGAAGTTTCCAAAGCTTGTGTCAGCTTCTTCAGTGGAATGTAAATATGACTAATCTAATACCGTAGCAGTAAGTATCTGAGAGTGATGATGGGTCTTTGCAAAGGGTTCCTATTTGCGTAGCTATTTGGCTCTTTTGAATACCCTCTAGCTCATCAGCTTTTCAAAAGCTTATGTTTGCTCTTTTGTTTTACCTGCTGTTTTTCCCCCACCTGGTGCAAATATGCAGGTTACTGGGGACAGCCTGCTGAAGAACTGTCTCTTGAGGTCCTGGTATTTGAGCTACGAACATGGAAGGAAAATAGTGTAGATACATCAGAAACATTCTTGAATTTGCTCTTGCCCCTAGGAGCTAGAAATACCTGTTGTGTTGTGCTTTATACACAATATAGTATCTGCTTTATTTGCAGCTATTTTTGCTTGGACAAAGAAAATGCTCATAAGCTCAGTTATTTCGAGTGCTCCTTAAACCTGTAGGGAGCACAGCATGTTCTTACTGACTTTTTCTTCTTGGATCCTGCTACTATCTTTATTCTAGTTTCTGTAACTTTATCTCTGTTTTCTGATTGTTTCTTCCCTGGAACCATCTGAATCCCTGGTTCTGAGCCTCTCCTTTCAGTCTAAGTAATTGAAGTTCTAGTTTAGTTGGACCCATCCATACTAAATGCTGAGAGAGTACAGTTGCAAAAGGAAGTGCTTTAAAGACATATGAAGGTTTGTGATGAACAGTGGAGAAAGAACCAGTCATTGCTGGGAAAGGAGACTGCCAGCACTTCAGAGTGCAGATTATTGTAATGAGTTTCATAAGCTAGGTTTAGACATTTTCTGATGACATTATTGAGATAAAGTAATGTATTTAAAGACCCTGACATCTTGCTGCATGCTTGGAAAACAGAACTGTAGTTGCAGAATATTGAATAATTCCAGTCAATATAGAATGATCTTTTTCTTTTATTAACTCTCAGATTTGTTTATTGCTCTCTCAAAGCACATCTCATGTGCAATTGGCAGTCTGCAGTCTCATCCTAAATTATTTCTTTGTGAAGATGATGTGTGAAAGCAATCCCTTAAAATAACAATGTCACTGAATGCACACTCTTTTACACTGGTTTGCTACTCTTGAGGGAAACCACTGCAGCTGGAACCATTCAGAGTTCTTGGACTAAGGTTCACGGTGGCATTGGGAGACTCTTCAAATAGCTTCTTTTCTGCTCAAGGTAAAATTTCAGATGCACCAAAGCATAATGTTGAGTATACGTGCTTGCTTTTCTCTCTGCCACTCCTAAAAAGAAATAGTGCTCTTGAAACACACCTGATAATGTAACATTCATTGACTTAGTGATATATCTTTAACCTTGAGACGGACGGTGGTGGTCCATCCTCTGGTTGTTACTCTGGTAGAGTGTTTTGAGGAACCTGCTTCTTCAAGAGATCCTTCTGCCTGCCTTTTTAGAGTTAGACTAGCAAATACCTGAGCAGGTCCTGTTTTAGGCATTCCTCCTTGGAGGACTGTAGCTTGAGAGATGTATGTACTTGACAAAACAAACAAACCAGAATTCAAGTTTGAGGAACGACTATGCAAATACCTGTTTAAATTTCTTTTCAGTGCTTTGACCTTTTTTGCCTGTTAACATGGAGGTTTTCTTGGTTCAGTGTAAACCAAGGGTCAATTTCAGAGGTAAATGAAATTTGGGTCTTAGCAACTGCTCATTTTCTGAAATGTTAAAGATTGTATTGCTAGATAACATAGGCTTCAGATAAACAACCCAGAAATATTTTGCGTTCTGTGAAAAGTTTTTCATTAACTAAGTATCTAGAAGAGCTTATGGTCTCCACCTGGAATGAAGAACACCAAGTAAAATATCTTCTTGCTTTCTGTCCAAGATCTATACCTAACAACTTTATCCAGGAGGTTCTTAATGCCCTTTGCTGATGCACCACAATAAAGCCATAAATTGCCTCTTTTTCCATGAAGGAGCTCATCACTGACCAGGCAGTGCTACCTTCCTACTTGGCTGTGAGCCAGGTGGTACTCCGTTCAAATGTTACAGTATGGGAATTGCTGCTTAGACTTCAGATTTCAGTTTCTGCTTTAGAACTGAAGACTAGCTTGAAGGATGTTTTCAGGAAACTGCAAGCTTGCCTTTGATTTTTTTTATTCCAATTGTCATTCCCTGCTTCCATATTAAAACAAAACAAAAATAAAAAAAGAAAATGTATCTTTGTCTCATTTCTTCTCTGGAAAAAAAAGCCATTATTAGTACAGTTATCTGTGAAGGAAAAGAGATTTCAATTTTGACCTCAGTTGAGATGAAAGATGTCACCAAGTATATAAGCATCTGTCATTCCTGGTACTAGACTCGTGACTTGTCCTTCTCTTAACTTGGCCTGTCATGTAAACAGAAGGAACATTCTGATTGTGGTTTGATTTTTGATGTTTGATTTTTATTCCTCTCTTCAGACTTTGCAGTACCCAGTTCTCATTCCTCTTCTGCAGCTACATTCTTAGTGGAAAAGTCACACATGTCAATGCTTTATGCATGTATTTTCTGAATTAAGGTAGCTCTGCCAGGAATTAAGTTTTACTCTGGCCGTCTTGATACTCAATAGGTAGAAAAAGGTCTTCCAGCTTCTTTGGAGCTGGAGCAGTACACTAGGATGTCTTTTTCTTCAATATCTAGTATCTACTTTCATGCCGTTTTCTATCATTCAGTGAAAGAAGGAAAGATGAACTACCAGAAATATTCCAAGTAGTTATTTTAGCTGTCGATTTATCTTACAAGCCTCTGCTGCTGAGATCACACTACTATATTCATGCTGTGAAACCAGTTTGTATCATGAATATATCGTTAGTGTGTTTGCAGTTGTCTGGATAAGCAGCAGTAGCTCTTGGAACTGTCCTGATACAGCAAGAAGAAATGTTCTTTTCCTATGACCTGAAAATTAGACTTAATTTACCTGGAGTGGAGAGCCCATAGTGATGACAGCTGCATTTAGTTGTCTTTTCAGAAGTTGAAGAGACTGGTCAAGATCATCTATGCTAATAACTTAACCACTTTCATACTGCTAAACTTTGTTAGAGGAAAAGATAAATCTTATAAACCCATGAAAATTAATTTTTAATGCCAAGGTATGTAATCTATTACCCGATCATATAACTTTTCATACAGGTCTTTGTGCTCCAAGGCTCTTCTTCACACTTGAATCTTGTAAATTCTTGTGGATTGGAGCTGTGCCCCTGCCCATTTTGTGGTTCAGTAAAAGGAAGGGTGGGAAAGAATATGCTGTGGGTGGCACTAAGAAAGCATTCAGTAGCAGTGGCAAGAATAAAGGATTAAGTGCATTATATTGACTGTACGAATATATGCTCTGGTCCTTCAGATCCTTTCTGTAGAGACAATTTTTAGTGCTGTTCCTTTTTTTTTTTTTT
>VZTO01025665.1:0-12124 GCA_013400615.1 Syrrhaptes paradoxus
GAGAAGGTTTCAGGGAGACCTTATAGAAGTCTTAGCCACTGAGTTACAGCTTTAACCTCCAGCCAACCTCCAGAAACCTGACAATCATTCAGCAGCTGAAAAATAAAGGCTGGAGCATAGCCCAGGATGGCTATTTTCCTGTTAAGTAAAGTGTTCAGGCTTAGCTTCGGAAGACGGTTCCAAAACTTATTCTCCTGTGAAGACAGGACAACGTGGTTGCAGATCCAAGAGCTGAGAAGCCATGCTAGATCCCACAGTCAAGGCAGGGAAGACAGCAGGAGTAGGTCCTTTCTCTGTAAATATCCAGGGAAGATAGGGATGTTCAAAGGACTTTAAAATTCCTTCTGTTTCTTCTGTCTCAAGACTTACCAACACATTGAACTTCCCAGTTGCAAAAAAATAAAGCAGTATGCTCTTAATTATTTTGAACCAGTCCAATTTGTGCATGTTGATATTTTCTGCTAATATAGAATATGAGCATCATTGCTTCTAAGGAACCCTGGAAAAATTGTTTATCAAGGACAAGTTGCAAGTAGGTATTTTGACAGTGTTACAGTGGAACTGTAAATGGTAGTAACTTACTCCTGATGTAATGCAAGGCATGCAGGCAGTGGGACATAGGAAGATGAGAGGAAAAAAGAAAGGAAGCCCCCTTTACTTATGTTACTTTTCTGAGTGATATTTTTTTTTTTTTTCACAAACATGACAGTCAAAGTGAATTTGGAGCATTTTTCTACTGGGGACATTAAGGGTTCTCACCTGACAAAATGATGTGCCAAGGAAATGAAGAATGCGCCCACTCTAAACATTTGAAAGACCATCACAGTTAGAAAATGAAATAAGTTGTCTCAGCAGGGATTGTGGATGGTGTTCTTTCTTAAGAAAGAAAAATAAGAAATATAGCACAATATAATGCAATTAATATAGTATAAATATAAGTGGGCTGAGGAAATTGTTAAGAAAATACTATCAGTTGAATCAGGCATTTTCAAAAAGGTTTGAAATATAAGAAAACTAATAGATTCTCACTGATTTTTAATAAACTGTACAATAACATTAACCCAGATGAATAGCTCTTAATCATCTCTCATTTTCCAAATGCAACCAAAAACCTCATATTTCTATAAGTTAAAATGAATTGCATAGAGATAGCAGAGTGACAGTAATAATTACTGAATTTCTATATTAATAGAAAACTCGGACTTCATAAATATCAAATAGTGTCCTAAACCATATACAGTGTATGCTAGTTTTCAGTAATTATAAATTCAGTGATTACCAATTGTTTACCTATATTTGACAGTATAAATAAACAGAAGAGCTGCAAACATTTACCAGAATTTAAAAAAATAGTGAAAATCTACTTTGTATTTATAGTGGAGGAGTTGAACTCATTGTATTGCACATTTTGCTCCTTCAGATAGGCACCCTAATTGTTATTGCATCTTGTATTCAAGACAGAAGGTAACAGAAAGGATTTTGCCTTTAGTAAAACCGTATGCACCAAATGCTGAAATTCTTTTCACACCTCAGGGTGGTATAATTGAAATGAAGCTTTATACATAAAAACATGGTATAAACATTAACATTTTCAGTAGAAGTAAAAAAGATTCAAGTCTGGTTCAAAACAGAAGTCCTCTTAGGAATACTGAATAAATATAAGAAAGGATATAAGAATTATTTAATATAAAATAAAGTGAAATGCTAAAACTGATAAACAAAACACAGTCAGTTAAGGTGATGCAGGGCAAAATGTTGCCTTTTATTTAAGCTATTGATTGTTTCTTTTTTATTTGTAAAATTTATTTACTGTAATTAATGTAATATGAGTCTTGAAGGCCTTTCCTAACCTTAAAAAAAAAAAAAAAGAGGGACAGGAGGCTATGGCCATCAATAAATATTTCATAGCTAATAGGAATAAGTTTTACACTGAATTTTGACTGGCTGGAAGGTCTGCCTTCCTACATGCTTTCCAAAAGACCTCCCACCAAACTCAAGCAAATAAATATCCAGGTGATGTGCTGAGGAGGCACCTGAAGCCTGCCTTGCAGTCTGCTCTTGTGCTAGGTTTGGAAATATTGACCTTCCCATTTGAAGATTTGGCTCAAGTGGAAGATGTTGCCAAAAATATTACAGTTTGGTCAAAATAGGGAGGGATGAGTGCTGAGACCTTTGAGACAGTTGCCTCTGTAAGGAAGGAGATTCTCTGTTTCTGGGCTCACTCTGAGAGGGGAAGTCTCTTAAAAATAAGTATAACTGGGTTTTGTCCATTTCACAGTAATTGAAGCTAACTTTTTTATCTAGACAAGCCTGGAGAAAGTATCCGTTTACAGATGATTAGCAAAGTATTCCCTTAAAATTATTTTAGTTTTGCTATCAATGCTATTCCTTTAAAGAATTAGTCCATTTTGTTCATACTTCAAGAAGATGATCATCTGACAGAAAATAAACCTACTGCCTCACCAGGGGAGTGCGGAAAGGATTTATGGAGTCCAGATCACACATTCTCAGTTAAAAAAATGAACATGAAGGCATCTTGCGGCTCTTGTAAAACACCAAGTGAAACTTGGGAAAGAAATTAAAACTGAAGGCTAGTGGAGTCAAAGGATAATACTATTAAAACAGATATGTTTAGTACTGGAGTTTTTTTCAAGATTGGAATAGTGTAAATATTTTTATATCTGTGAAGTATATGGTTATAATGTCTTACTACTCAAAGGAAGGACTTACTGCAGAAAAATAAAAGAAGTAGCTCTTCACAGAATTCTTTGCTTGAACTCTGGTAGCTTCACCTCTGTTACGGAGTACTCATCAAATATATAAAAAGAGGAAGTTAATGGAAAACATTAATTTCCCCCATAAATGGCTGCAAATCTCTTCAGTTTTAATGGCAGAGAGAAGTGAGATGGACAGTTTTCTGCAAACAGTGAGTGCTGGCTTGACATTGTCACAAGGTTTTTCTTCAGGCTAAAAAAAATCATGCACATGAGAAATACTTTTTCATTAAATACTCCCGTCTTTTACCAAGACTAGATTCAAACTACAGATTCAAACTAGAGATTCAAACTAGAAAAATGAAGATTGGTGATGGGAATAGAAGACTAGTGTCACTCTGAACACTGATTTTTCTCTCACCTTTTCTTTCTAATACTCACAAATTTCCAGCTACTAAACAACATCCAATTTATGTTGTCATCCTGTCTTACCCCAACATTTTAAACTGTTTATTACATAGAATGGAGGTCTAGAGCTGTATTAGATTTGATGAAGAAACAGATGCTTCTGAGTGACAATGGTTTTAGCTCCGTCATGAAAAAGATGGAAACCAGATGTTCTTCTCTAAATTCAATGGCTAAATTTGTATATTTTCAGTCTGGGAATGTATTTTATGGAGTATACACACACCAAACACTTCCTGAGTTTGGATTGACTGATGAAAAGACAGGGTAGGTCTATGAAGCTAGAAGTTGAGTTTGATCCTTCAGGTGCTTCACAAACACTTGGCACATGAAATTCTTAATAAAGAAACAACAGAATTTAGTAGTAATTAATAGCACAGAAAGTGCTATTTTACGTTTAATTAGAAAACTGTGTTTTACAGAGTTAGCTTAGTGAAAAATATGAGACAAAAGTATTGATCAGTTAGCAGGTAAATCATAGAATCATAGAATGGTTTGGGTTGGAAAGGACCTTAAAGATCATCTAGTTACAACTCCCCTGCCATGGGCAGTGACACCTTCCACTAGACTAAGTTCCTCTGACCCTTCAATGAACAAACTACAGCTTTAAGCCTGGTGTCTTAAAGACTTCAGGAATATCTGCAGGTCAACTTTCAATGACTAATTAAAAATAAAGGTGCTCAATTGTGTATGTATATATTGAAATGTATTCAGATTAAAAATACATCAGAGAGACTGGGATCTGGACATGTTACAGAAGTTCAAGAAACTAACTCTGAGGAATACTGTATTCCTTGTAAATTATTCACTAAAACATAGTCAATATTAAATAGTGTTCCAACAGCCATTGTGCCAATATCCAACAAGTCACTGAAGAAATATTGTACTTAGGATAGGTAACGGTAACTGAGCAAACACTATATTTGATTTTGGTTTTGACCATTTACAGTTAGAATAATAGAATCATAGAATCACAGGATGGTTTGGGTTGGAAAGGACCTTAAAGATCATCAAGTTCCAACCCCGCTGCCAAGGGCAGGGACACCCTCCACTAGACCTGGTTGCTCAAAGCCTCGTCCAACCTGGCCTTGAACACCTCCAGGGATGGGGCATCCACAACTTCCCTGGGCAACCTGGGCCACTGCCTCATCACCTTCACAGTGAAAAATTTCTTCCTAATATCTAGTCTAAATCTACCCTCTTTCAGTTTATACCCATTACCCTTTGTCCTCTCACTACACTCCCTGATAAAGAGTGTTTCCCCATCTCTCCTGTAGGCCACCTTCACTTACTGAACAAAAGCAAGTGTTGACCAAAGCTAGTTAGTTCAAGTAAATTTTACTTTTTTAAAGACACACATTTTACTTTTAAGTTTCCTGAACCAATAGTTTGTATTTCTTCTGTAAATTTTAAATACTATCTTGTTAAACTGAAAGTCAGAAATACGAAAAGTGAGGTAGAATGATGGAAAAGGATTTAGCAAAAGAATTGCATTTTTACTTATTCTCCTCCAGGAAATTTTATGTGATATGAATTTGCTAGAGAAATTAATACAAACCTTCTTGTAGAGATTAAAATTTCTTGTAGTTTCCAAAACATGAAGTGTAACTACATTTTAAGATTATAATAGTATATCTAATGCCAGAGCAGATCAGATGGGGATTTTTTATTACTCATTTGACATCCTGTACTTTCCAGAAGGGTTGCTTTTCATAACCAATATGTCATCCGCTATCCCTAATTTGTTTGGAGGAAATATCTTTCCACTATTAAAAGGCAATTCCCTACATGACTGAGAATCTCCATTTTGAAGTAAGCCAGATGGATCTTGTTCTGCCTCCCCTGAGTCTCTGTCTCCCCAACTATATTAACATTCAAAGCTTATATGATGCTCATAATATCACTTGAATATCTGCATTAATTCTCCTAGCTTTACAATGACACAAGAAAACAGTATCACTCCTAGTTTCAGTGCTGAAAGCAAAAACTTTCCATCTCATAAGGCCCCATAGCAAGCCAGGATCAGAAATAGGTAAAATATTGTTTCCAATCTACTGCCACTCCCTCAGATGCAGCAACATCAAGACCTATAAATGTCATAGAGCTTACAGAAACAATTAGGAGCTCTCAAAGCAGACAGTCTTTCTTTGATCTGGTGTAGCTCTTGAAAGCCAATTTTTTTTTTTGGTTAAATCAAATTGATATGAAAATACACATATTGGTCTTGGACATGTAGGCACATTTTCCAAAACTTTAAAGTCTCACAAGAGACAGATTGTACAGCTTCCTAATCTGATGGGAAAAATTTCACCTTGGTGCAGAGCTCAACCGCAGGTTTTGCCAGGTCCAGGAGCTCTGCACAAAAATCATTTAGTGGACTGTCAACCAATGATGTTAGCAGGGGCTAATTTCTGGTTGTGGTGGAACTACCAAGATATTGCTTTACAGACAATGTCAACAGACAATACTTAAATATAATAATTTATTTTGCTTTAGTTTATTTCTCAGCTTTACAAGAGAAAGGCTAAATTATGTCAAATGAAAATAGATATTAGGTTGCTAACATCGAGTGTTCTTTGTGTGACGTTCTTATTATCCTCTTTTCATTATGTGTTCTTAGACTGTCAAATAACTCCAGTTCTCAAAGGTTGTTTTTAATTTTTGACTTCCTGAGTTGCTGGAATTTTCTCTTAATTTTTACTATTTTAGCAAGCAACACCGTTTTTAAAAGATCTCTTCTAATAATATACACTTAATCTGTGAAGAAAATTACCTTGACCAACAGTGGTAGGTTAGATATTCACTATCCAAGCTGCGTTCTGATATGATTGTTTTCTCAGTCTTCCTTTTCTTTAGTTCTATACTGTCTTTCTTTCTTTCTAGTTGACTCAAATTTACTATGATTTTTTTTCATTTCCACTCTCTGAGTTGTAAGATTGAGTATGCTGTATAAAGTGAAAGTAGAAAACACAGGAATGGTTTAATCACATAAATATGAAAACAGATTTTCTGTGTGGCATTGGTATTAAGGATTGTGTGTTCAAAGTACATCTGCTTCTTTCTACCTTGCTGGACAATTTAATTATTTCCTCTCCCTACAAATCTACAGTTGCAAAGACATCGAAAAGATGGCATCATTAAGGGTGGCATCTGTTTCCATTATTATCCAAATACCAGAAAGCTACTTCTGCAATATCAAGATATGTTTAGACATTCTAAATCCACACATATCTGCTGTGATCTTTTAAATTCATATTTTGACAATGAGTGCAGTTTGTTAGAGCACGAAGCAAGTACGTTTTTGTTGGAGTCTCTCAGTGTGAGTACCTCATACAGTTCTGAATGAGAACTGGTAAAGGGCTTTAGACTTTCTGAAAGACCTTAAAGTTAAGACTGTAGATCTATAGTTTCAAGGAGCAAAGAATATTCAGCACAAAGCCGGGGCATTCAATGCTGAAAAGATTGTTCCTATGTAACTGGATGACACTTCCCACTCTCTGAGTTGATCCAATCTATTTTAAAACTTCCAGCTTGCTGCAACATGTGCTCTGTTATGAATAAAATTAGTTTTAATCTCACTCTATGCAGAAGGAACTCCATAGCATTAGCCTCCGAAAAGTCCACTTACAAGGTCAGTGTTTATGGAGTAAAGACAAAGCGGGAAAGTAAAAAAAAAACACAAGAAAAAAATCACTTCATTTTCTGATAAAGTAGGCATGGAAGCAACAGCAAGAAAAGGACAGAAATCAAAATATCTGCAGAAGGGTAAGGGGCCATAAGTGTTCTTCAGTCTCCTACACAGGCAAGTCCTTACTAGCGAACCTCTGTGGATGAACTAGTTAAAAGCGTACAACAGACATTGTGATACAGGACGCTGAACATTACAGCTCACCTTGACAAAATACAAAGTTAGTCTGTACTTGGAAGAGGGATGGGGCAGACTGTTTCATCAGAGTACGTGGGAAAGTAAGGCTGATCCTGAGAGTACTCTGTGAGCAAAGTGCGTGGTCTTTCTTAACCTAGTGTACAGTGACATGAGATTTCAGTTTCATTCCCTCTCTAAATCAGTGCTACCAAGTTTTGCAATAAATTATCTAATTGAAAAGAGATCCATAAAATATATTGCTTTTGTGTTGAGTTTGCTTCTACTGAGATAGAATTGTCAGGATCTTTTTACTAATCCCTACAGTGAAAGAACTTAAAAGCTGTCAATGTACTTGAAAACTTCAGGACAGAATTGAAAATGTTTCAGCAATGATGCAATGTGTCACATCGTATTAATGTATCATAAAGTGGGCAATTATTACCTACAGTACATTTTGAAAAAATGTGATTCTCTCAGTCTCAGGTTGTGAGGTGAACATAATACTAAATACATCAGACTTTCCAAGGTGAGTATACATCAATTAATCTACAACAGCTGTGACATGAGCATATATTCATTACATCTAGTTTATGGACGGAAAAAAAACCAAAAAACCCTCATAGTCAGAAAAATTAGATGTGAGTTTGTAAGAGGATGAAGACCTCCAAAATACTTGATCACAGAATCACAGGATCATGGACAAAATTTCTATGATTGCCATAGTTTTGAGTTTTAACGTCAGAAATGAAAATGTACTGCATACATCCAGATGCTACAAGTTATCTTTGATGTGTTTTGTATACAGAACAAACCCTCCATACACAGAAAAAACAATAAAAAACCCACCCAACAACTTGCAGATAACTTTACATCATTGGTTACATTGCATTAGGTTGTTTATAGGCCATAGTGCACCTTCCTTCCATAGTTCATTAATTTTTTGTGGGGTTTTTTCAAGTTTTTAACTCTTGCATATGAAATCACACCTCTATAACTTGCATGCAAAAAAGTTCCTCTCCTGATACTTTGTAATTGTCTTCTCTTTCTTCCTGTAGATTTTTCTCTATGAAAAAAGTGAACAATCTATTTTCTAAATATACCTGGAATTTGCACTGTCATGTCACAGCCCTCTATCTGGATTTAGTCATCCAACAAAAAGTACAAAGAAAGTGAGGCACCAGGTAACATCAGGACTAGTTAAAAAAAAGAACAAAAAAGAGACAAGCAAATGGTTAGTAAACCAAAGAAAAGTACATGTGTTATGTCATAAAAAAATGTCTGCATCAATTCCTTAACTACCCTGTATAGATGCATACCACCATTGTTGGCTGGTTGTTGGCAAAAAAACTCCCAGAAAAGTGTTTGGCATTGCAAGAGCAACAAGAGAAAAAAATGCCCATTAATTTGCTCTTCAGTCTATACATTGAACATACATAGAAATGCAAATATATTCTCTTCTCAGAAAGAGGGTAAAAGGAAGAGTGGTTGAAAATGTTCTAGATGTTTTCTGTCAGTGACAGCCTATGCCCTTTTTGCTAACCTGTCTTGCCCTAGTACTTAATTCTGTTCTACCTCAATTTGCAAGATATAAACTTGCAGAAAATAAATATTCCAAGGTTGTGATCTCTGTAGGACTCTTTTTTGACTAGATGACTGTGATGCTTTAGGAATACTAATACTGTTTCCTCTCTCAACCCTATTTCTTCTTTCACTCAATTCTTCCTTTATCTCTTCACCAACTGTTGGTGTTGAGAGTTCATAAAACTGAAGACACTGAAAACTATCATCTAGAAAACTGTCTTAAAAGCATATAATAAAGGAATTAAATTTGTGTTCCTTTTAATTGACCTCTGGTGTTTAGATTTTCAGGACAGACCTGGGTTACTTTTTTATTTACAGAAAGTGTTTCTTCAGAAAATGGTTTTGCACAGTATTTATGAATTGCATTGCAATGTTCAGATCTTTTTTGTGTAAATCCTTCTAATGTTTCTGTTACCAGAATGGGTGAGTTGAACTGTTTCACTGAAAAATTCATGTGAAAATCCCATTAAAAAATGCCCAGGCATCTTCAACATAGCCAGAGCTTCCATAGCTGTCCTGGTGTCATTGAGCTTCAACATCACATCCACAAAGACAGTGAGGGAGCTCTCAGACACTTTCACCCGTATTCACCCATGCAGAACTAGGATGAGTCTGAAGTGGGCATGGAAAGGCAATTCTAGGTCACAACTTGTCTTTCCTTAGGTGAAATACTGGAGACTTTTTTCTGTCCTGGTCATTCCTGGATCCTACCCACAGGTGACCTGAGTGTCATTCCTTATACTTCTTGCAAGTGACCCATACACTGCACCAGAAAAATCCTGTCAATGACTCTATGTATACAATCTGACAGAGTATATGAAGCTCATTAAAATGAGAAAGCCACCACGGATGAGTGTAGGAGAATTAGAAAACACAAATAATAGACACGTTCACCTCACTGTGATTTAATTATCTTATTTTCCTCTTCACACAGTGCGCTTTTGTTTTTAAAGCACACTCAGACAGCAAGAATGGGATATTCTTCTTGTGTTTAACTACGAACCAGACAAAATTACTGACAAAAGTTTTTGAAAATATCTTCTGATTTCCTACATCTTTGTTCTTGAGATCCAATTTAATATTCCTCAGAAGACTATGTTTCAGAATCTTGAACATATCTTTTCATAAAAGGCTATTGGATTCCCTCAAGGTGCTTTTATTTGTTCATGAGAAAATGAAAACATACAAAATCAAAGAGAGAGCAAAGACTAAGCTGTGACTCTCAGAATTGCAGTGTGATTGCTGCTTGTGTCTGTTTGAGTAAAGAAAGACATAGTGGCAGTCATTTTTCTAATAATTTTTTCTTCCTGTGCATATCTTTCAGAAGTGTTGGTTACTGTAGATATAGAATCTGTCTGCACTCACAGTTCTGTTGCCTTCATTTCAGGGGAATTCATGAACTGGTGTTGAGTGATTTTCACTGCTACATATCTGCTGACAATACCCCTCCCTGGTTTACTGTGGAGGAAGGTACACTAGGCCAGATATAATCTGTAGTATACTAAGCTGAATTCAGACTTCAGTAAATATTACTGTACATGGTGCAATATTTAAACTGTGGATGATTCAAGCAACCATTTTTTTCTTGTAAATAAGAGGTATATTTCTTATAATTACATCTGTCTGTAATTTACAGTTCTGTACCAATAAACAGACATTCTGAAACAAGAGGAGTAAACTTTGCAATTTGTGAGCAACCATGTATTTCAGAGCAAAAAGCTAAGAGTCAAGGGACCAGATTATTAATCTTTTGCTAATGTTGCAAAGTACTTATTTCTCAAATGCATAGGTATACACAGGGCTAGAAGCTATGTTGTTTAAGTAATGTCAGTCTGCCCCTGTAATTTTAAAGGTTTCTGGATTGCTAATGAAGACTAGTGAGTCATGATTTGACACAAACCTTTTGCCCTGCAGCTGACACTAACTTACCAAAAGATGCTAGATTAATTATAGAGTTGTAAGATAATGCATTGTGAGCCCATACCAGGCAAATTAGTCTTCATGTAGTGCTGACAGTGTGTCTCTCTTCCACCTATCTAATTTATGAGAAGTGTAACAGTTGCTAGAAACACACAGCCCCTGAAAATTAAAGATGTGAAATAACAAACACAAAGCAAACTAGACTGCAAGCTTGAAACTGTTTCTCATGGGCTGTAATTATAATCACACATCAATCCTCCAGGCTAGACCACAGCTGGAAGGAATAACATGTCATAGAAAATCCACTGTAAAGTATCATTATCTGTCATCTGGACTAACATACTTTATCCTACCTGGTTGCCATTGTTTCCTTTCTCATATATTTAACAAAGACAGTGCACACCTTGCAGCACTTCGTTGCCCTTCTCTGGACCTGCTCCAGCACCTCAATGTCCTTCTTGTGGTGAGGGGCCCAAAACTGAACACAGGATTCAAGGTGCAGCCTCACCAGTGCCGAGTACAGGGGCAGTGATCAGGCATTGGAACAGGCTGCCCAGGGAAGTGGTGGAGCCACCATCCCTGGAGGTGTTCAAGAAACCGTGTAGATGTAGTGCTTAGGGACAGGGTTTAGTGAGTTAGGTGTTGTTCAGTTGGACTTGATGATCCTTGAGGTGTTTTCAAACCTTAATGGTTCTGTTCTATTATAGGATTCTATGATTGCTCTGGAGATCTGAACGGGACCCAGATCTTAGAGCTGGAGTCCAGGGACCTGCTGCAGCTGCACATGCAGTGTGATTTAGAGGTTCTGTTTGTTCCACAATTTGGAATAAAAACCACAAAGAACCTCTAAATTCTTTTCAGAAAGTATGGCTCTACTTTGTTGCTGTTCTAAGAAAAGGGATATTTACTTGAGGACCTCAGCATAACTACAGAAAATTTAAAAGGCTGCAGGTATGCTTCAATATCCATCATTAACATGATTTAAAAAAAAAAGTCGAAACACTTTTCAGTTATATAGTATGATTTTGAGAGACACCTGGCCACTTAGAATTCATGCCTATGCTTACCACAAACCATGACAATAAGATAATACACAAACATTTCNTGACGCCTGACCACTTAGAATTCATGCCTATGTAGGGGAAAACCTATTAATACTTCATCTCATCTGTTGATCTCATACACACTTACAACCACATACATGAATATACACAATTAATATTGTAGTCTGTTTGAGAAATAAAATATAATTTGGCACTATGACTAAAATGTTTTAATTTAACTATTTTAAATAAAAATTCAAAACAATCAAGGAAACTGAAATATCCCAAGAAATTGCACATCATTGTGAGGATGCATTAGCAGTGCATCCCATGATGATTACATCCAGGGACAGCAAAAGAGCTGAGATAAACTTCACACTTAGTACAAGGTTTTTTTATGTTTTCAAGAGTTTTTTTCTGGCTTACCACAAACCATGATAATAAGATAATACACAAACATTTCAAGTTTATATTTCTTAAATGTTTGTTGACCCTTGTTGAAAAGTAAACTTTATAAAATAAAATAAATAAATTTA
>VZTO01025674.1:11025-21939 GCA_013400615.1 Syrrhaptes paradoxus
CTCCCAAAGAGCAGCAGGCTAATGGTTACAAATTCTTATCCTTGAAAGAGAGGAACAGCCTCTAGAAGCAAACATAGATCGAGACCAGAGATTGTCAATCTGACCATGTCTACTGGGCTCCTTCAGTTGGGTTTCCTCCCTCTGCCTGTGCTGAGGGGAATAAATAACTTCCTCATTTTCCATACCCTGGATTGCTTTGGGGTGGAAGGGACCTTCAAGATCATCTCGTTCCAACCCCCTGCCATGGGCAGGGAAAGGGGAACTCGTCCCTGGGTGGGCTCGAACCACCAACCTTTCGGTTAACAGCCGAACGCGCTCACCGATTGCGCCACAGGGACTTCAAGATGCTTTAACATATATTTTAATTCTCAGTTTCCTCATCATCATTCTTTCATTTTTTTCCTTCACCAAAACTCCATCATAATATTTTTAAAAATAAATCTGGATTTTTTTTGTGTTGCTTCTATTAAACCATATCAATTAATGAATGCAAACGGTAATTTAGCATGTATTTTATTAGCTTCCAGTATGCACCAGAGTTCTTATAGGATTTTGAACTTCCAAGGATAGTTCTACTAGCTTCTACTAAAATTAAGGTCATATTGTGCTTGGTGGTAGTTTTAATCCTTGTTCTTATAAATTACAGTGCAAATGGTGGAAGTAATCAGAGTAAGATCAATAAAGAGTTGAAGTGAGATTTATAAGGCTATGAACCAGCTCAGTGGGCCTACCTCTGTGTGACGGGGCACAAGGAAGTTCCCACGTTCCTCCAGCCAGCCAGCAGACACAAACATTGTGTGTTTATCATCCCTGCCTGCTCCCTAGTTTCTACAGAAATAAAATCACTTATCTGAAGGCAGGAGAGATGGTATCTTGCAAAGTCTGGCAAATGCCCAGATGCAAAAATATGGTGGTAGGATACTGGAAAATGCACTAATTTAAAGGTACAAGGGTAATTTACGAGGCTAAGGAAGTGAAGCAGGATCCCACAACTGATTGCCAGGGTTCCCGGTCCTCAAGGAGATGGCTGATCATTTGTCTTTGTTTTAGCCTCTGAACAGGCTGATTAAATGGTTGTGATCAGTCACAAATAGTAACTTAACAGATACTAGTTCTTATATTAATAAGCATTGTTCTCTGAAAGGCCCATCAGGCTCTTGTTCAGCACAGTTACAAAGCAAAATATTTCCCTGTCATAACCACGCTCAGAAAATTACTATTATTTTATCTGACTGTGATAGCACCAACAGTACAATAATAATTGTCATGACAAATAATAGCACACAGTCTGAGAGCTCAGTCCAAAGTTTGAGATGTGTCAGGCTTGTAGGAAAAAACATAGCATCAGTTCTTTCATAAAACACGTATTAGTTGTTCTTACTGACTTTCTTCCCATCATTACTAGTGTGTAGCTTCTTGGCACTGCAGCTGGAGTGATCATTTGGAAAGATTTGAAAGAAAAAAAAGCAGTAGCTTTACACACCAGTGGATTTTCTGTGACTATGCTTGAAACAGGTTCTTGAAGACAAGAGTAAGCTTTATGAGTAAGCTTTATGAAGTAAAGATTTGTAAAAGATCTTGAGAGCAAAGACAAGGTTTACTGATGTGTTTTGTTTTCTAGGGAGGGTGACTAGCACATTGCCTCAAAATTAGCATGAGATATTAACAGGAAAAGAAAAAGGAATGGAACTTCAGCCTACATACTAGAGTGGTATTTATTCCCAGGCACATTTAATTTAGAAGGTGATGAAGATTTTTATACAAATTTGTCACTAATCAACCGCTTCTGGAAGTAAGCTCCCAACACTGTATAGTTTAGATGCAAACAAAACTGTGGAGTAAAGGAAAATCAGACTAGATTTTAGAGTAAGATAAAAGCAAAGAGGATGAACAGTAAAATGTCCTAAATCCTTTTAAAAAATGTAGATTGTTATAAATCCACAAAGACTAACATTTGGCTAACTGCCATTGATAGCTCTTTGCTGAGACAGTATTGCTCCATCAGATTTTGCTGACGACCCAAGTACCTCAATTAATTTTCGAAGAGAAAAATCTAGTAAAAACATTAGGAGATTTTATTTTTTGCTTTTTTTAAAAATTTTTTTTAATCACAGGATTTTGTCACCCTAAATTTTATTCAACTGGAAAATTTATTTCTGGAGAAGAAAAACACTGATTCAGACCCTTCCAAGATTTGAATTTGCTCTTTCCTAAAATCGAGTAGGTGGATACTGCTGACACTGACTTTTCCATAAAGCCACCTTATCTCAAAAAAATGGAAGAAGACTTGTATTTATGCTGGAAAGTAAATGAGAGAAGACTTTATCTCTGATCACTGGCTTTGTAAAGTATATGAAAACAAAACAAGAATAGAAAGATAAAACAAATGTCTTAGGTTCTTAATAGGTGGTGTATATTATACTATAGAGTACTTTTTATTAAACCTGAGACTATTTTTCAGCTGCAGAATTCCAGAGTGAGGCAGGTCATCCATCACTGAAATGCTCATCAGACGTGAAACAATTAGAGAGTGGCTGTTGTCCCGAAATAATGAAGCATTGACTGTATGCATCTGTAGCTGAATAATGAAATATAAAGGTAAGAAACATTGGAAAAGAGAAGTGGATAAATTAAAGAAGAAAAGTTTCCTAGTACAGCTCAAAGCTAGATTTTGGTTTATGAGTAGTTATAGTTTGAAAGCAAAAGAAGAGCCTCATGTCATTGTAATGTGCTTTCTTGACCTTCATGTTATGGGGAGCATAAATGTCTATCTTAAGATTGTAGATGCAGCTTGCAGGGTCTTGGCACTGGTGTTGGAAAAGGTCTCAGATGTTTTTGTTTTTTATTTTGAAGTGTTATAGACACATTTTTTCTTGGGCTCTGGAAGCTTTACCCTCAGTCACAGTTCCTGCCAGCTATTAAGAACCCTGTTGCTATTAGAAGGTTTTACTTCCTTAGCTTTCTGGTGGGTGGTTACCAATGTACATTAGTAGGTTATCCACATAAAATGAAAGTATGTGATTAAAGCAGTTTAGGATTAAGCCATTGAAGTCATTATCACTTCTCATTTACACTGTAGTTTTATACTGCACTAGGTTTTCATTGATAGTGTCCTGGTTGCCTTTTTCATAAGAAGATTGGTGGGGTTTTTGGCCATTGGCCAAAAGTTTGACCTAAAGGAGATGAGCATGGTTCCTTGTGATTACTGTGGAAATCAGGATCCTAGAATTTTGAATGCAGTCTATGGCTTTTCTGATGACCAGTTACATCACTTGTTTGTACATCTTTTTCCTCTCCTGTAGAAAGAAGCTTGTTAGCATTGTCATATCTCAAAGAGGCAATGATGTGACAGGTCATTCATTCATAGAAGGGAAAGATTATATAAATGCTGGCTTGATTATTCTTATCTTAATGTTCTGTGGAAAAGAAAGAATGTTCTGTTTGCTGGGCCTTCTGGTCTCTCTCTCCAAGAGATTAAATCAATTACTTGTAACTATAGTNAAAAGCCTAATTTATTTATATTTCCAAAATATTAAGTAATTTAGAAATTATTTATTTAAAAGAAATCTAGGTTTCTCATTCAAAGAGCTTCTGGTTGCTTTTGTTAGTAGGCCAGTTTTGTTCTTAAGACCAGTGAGGAGGAGACTGCAGCAACTTTTGCAAGAAACCTCAGGGACCATACCCACCAATTCTTACAGAGTCAAAAAAAGAAATAAAACCATCTTTTTAATTTTGCATTTGCAAGGTGTACTCTCAAAGAAGCAAGATGTTTTGATTCTTGTATGAGTCTGTGTAGCATTTCTGTTGTCAGCATTTGGAGTTAGTTTTTGTAGTCTAAAAATGCCTCTGTGGGCTTCTGCCCAAGATTTCCTGTAGAACTCACACCATAACTCTCCTAAGATCACAATTTTTCCATATATTTAGACAAAATGATAAGGCATGCATGGTCTGTTCAGTTAGGATCAGGTTAACTGGTTTGAAAAAAATAAACTGAAAGTAATTTCTGCTTCAAGACATCTCTAAGCTGATAATTGCTGGAACTGGGGATGATACGTCTAGTGAAAGCTTACACTGCTTGTGACTTCCTGAAGCATGTGCTACTGATAACTGATNACGTGAAACAATTAGAGAGTGGCTGTTGTCCCGAAATAATGAAGCATTGACTGTATGCATCTGTAGCTGAATAATGAAATATAAAGGTAAGAAACATTGGAAAAGAGAAGTGGATAAATTAAAGAAGAAAAGTTTCCTAGTACAGCTCAAAGCTAGATTTTGGTTTATGAGTAGTTATAGTTTGAAAGCAAAAGAAGAGCCTCATGTCATTGTAATGTGCTTTCTTGACCTTCATGTTATGGGGAGCATAAATGTCTATCTTAAGATTGTAGATGCAGCTTGCAGGGTCTTGGCACTGGTGTTGGAAAAGGTCTCAGATGTTTTTGTTTTTTATTTTGAAGTGTTATAGACACATTTTTTCTTGGGCTCTGGAAGCTTTACCCTCAGTCACAGTTCCTGCCAGCTATTAAGAACCCTGTTGCTATTAGAAGGTTTTACTTCCTTAGCTTTCTGGTGGGTGGTTACCAATGTACATTAGTAGGTTATCCACATAAAATGAAAGTATGTGATTAAAGCAGTTTAGGATTAAGCCATTGAAGTCATTATCACTTCTCATTTACACTGCAGTTTTATACTGCACTAGGTTTTCATTGATAGTGTCCTGGTTGCCTTTTTCATAAGAAGATTGGTGGGGTTTTTGGCCATTGGCCAAAAGTTTGACCTAAAGGAGATGAGCATGGTTCCTTGTGATTACTGTGGAAATCAGGATCCTAGAATTTTGAATGCAGTCTATGGCTTTTCTGATGACCAGTTACATCACTTGTTTGTACATCTTTTTCCTCTCCTGTAGAAAGAAGCTTGTTAGCATTGTCATATCTCAAAGAGGCAATGATGTGACAGGTCATTCATTCATAGAAGGGAAAGATTATATAAATGCTGGCTTGATTATTCTTATCTTAATGTTCTGTGGAAAAGAAAGAATGTTCTGTTTGCTGGGCCTTCTGGTCTCTCTCTCCAAGAGATTAAATCAATTACTTGTAACTATAGTGACGTGAAACCTGTCAAAAAGAGCATGAAATGGGGCTTATTAAAGCATTAGCTTGTTTTTTGCATGATTCATTTTGGAAAAAGGTGCACCCTGGTATCCCTGCTTGGAATTTGGAGGTATCATGCCGCATATTCATCACCTGACTAGATAAGGTTCGAACCATATCCCTGGAGCTCAGTCTGCACAGTAAATATGCCTATCAGTTAAGAACTTCCATCACTGTGAAGTTACTAGAAACACCACCAAAAAGACAGGCTACTTTGTCCTTTCGTCTTGTCATATACTTTTTGTTTGCTTGTTTTTTTNAGGTGTACTCTCAAAGAAGCAAGATGTTTTGATTCTTGTATGAGTCTGTGTAGCATTTCTGTTGTCAGCATTTGGAGTTAGTTTTTGTAGTCTAAAAATGCCTCTATGGGCTTCTGCCCAAAATTTCCTGTAGAACTCACACCAGAACTCTCCTAAGATCACAATTTTTCCATATATTTAGACAAAATGACAAGGCATGCATGGTCTGTTCAGTTAGGATCAGGTTAACTGACTTTTGAAAAAAGTAAATTGAAAGTAATTTCTGCTTCAAGACATCTCTAAGCTGATAATTGCTGGAACTGGGGATGATACGTCTAGTGAAAGCTTACACTGCTTGTGACTTCCTGAAGCATGTGCTACTGATAACTGATGAAGAAAAAATATCTAACCTAGACTGACCAATAGTTTCACTTGTTGATTGTTTTTTTTCAGTTTTTTACTGTTTGGAATGGTGATAGAATCTTACCCTCATTATGAATTCAGGTGACAATTACTTCCCCCCCCACACACCTTCCAATACATTTTACAGCATCATTTTTTCAATTTCTAGGTTTCAAACAGAATTTTAGAAAGTATTTTGCAAGGGTATTATTCAAGGCTGCATCAGGAGACATTCAAACTTGATATTAGGAAACAATTCTTTATTGAGAGGTCAGGTCAAACACTGGGGCAGATTTCCAAGGTATGTGGTTGATGCCCCATGCCCATCAGTGCTGGACGATGCCCTTAATAACATTTTTTAACTTTTGGCTAGCCCTGAAGATGTCAGACAGTTAGACTAGACAATTATTTTGGGTTCCTTCCCACTGAACTGTTCCATTCCATTCCATTTCATTTCATCCTCCAGATTGATTGATGAGTTATATGTGAACAAACACAAAAGCAAAATACATTGGGATAATATTTCTGAGCAGTATTAATTGCCATTTTAAGTGCTTTTCAACCATTTTGAAAAAGAATATTCTGCTTCTGAAATGACACATTCCCAGGTAAAATAGCTTCTGTCTTTTGTTCAGTCAGAGTTTATGTGTTGATGACTAGAATGTTAATGCAATAATTTACAGTTGCATTATCTTTATGGTTGTATATTATAATAACTTAATGGAGCAGAAATGCATTGCAGATGGACAGATAAAGACTGCCTGTGAAAATTAGAGAGCAAGGAAGTGGAATGTCTTTGAGTAGAGAATGTACTGCACTGGAAGGAAGACTGGCCACGAATATTAATACAAGTGGTGGGGTTTTTGCACCCATATTTCTTTCCATATTCATGTTTCATGTGTGAATTTGCAAAGCCACATGTTAGGTAAAGGCAGTATGATAGCTGTCAGTGAAAATACAATGGGTTCTTTTCATTCATTAGTGGTTCATACAGATACAACTATTGGTTCCCATTTTTCTTACATTCAGAAAGACACAAGAATGATCCCTTTTTTTTTTTCTTTCTCTCTCTATTTTTTTTTTTTCTGCCCAGATTATGTTACTGGATCTTTAGCTTCTGCCAAGACATTTACAAGACAAGCAGGTACAATATCAATTTAACATCTCCTCTGCCAGGATGATGCTGTTAAGACTGGCCAGGGAATGTTGTTAGCTCTTGGAAGGGCCATGCCAGGCAGAAAAGGAACGGAATATGGGAACACAAGTTCCATAAATGGCTTGAATAGACTAAATTATGGTAGAAGATTAAAGGGGAAAAATATCCTAATAACTCTGTTACACTCACAATTACAAATCTCAGCTACAGGATGAAGTAGTGAGCTTGCCAGGTTCTCTATACAGAGATGAATCTGAAGACAACCTTTAGAGAGGGTGGTCAACCAAGAAAGGCCCAGAAGTCAAGCAATTTGCAAAGAATCCCAATTTTAGTAGAAAATAATTTGTGACAAAGAAAATATTTTGTTTATGATATTACACAAATCAAACAGAAAAGAGAAGTTAGGTTTCCTGAATCTCTCTCTATCATTCTACTGATTTATTTCTCCATACATTTTTAGTTGTAATGAATAGAAAAGTGTCTACATTTACTGCCATCAGTTTATAATTTCCTATGAATTAAAGACCTTCTCAAAACTCTAAGCATATTTCATTATATTTATGCCAACAGCAAAATCAAATAGTTGTATAATGTATTCACCCTGAAATTTATTTATAATAACTATCCCATGGGACTTGCTATACAGTCTTCTTAAGAAGTTTGTGAAATTCCCACTGATACTGGGTTTTAGCATTAAATCATAGACCTTAATAACCAGATATTGACTCTAAAATCTCTTAGATTGTTCAGTTATTGAAGAAGAATGAATAGCCAGAGATGTATGAGATTATTTGATTGACTCATTGGGAGGGATGGGTCATAGTATTCTTGGCTATGTGCACTTTGAACAAATAATGATGATAATCTAAAGTACATGCTGAGACTAGAATAGTATTCACACTCTTAGTTTATAAATGCAAAAAAAAAAAAAAAGGTTATAATAGAATCATAGAATGGCCTGGGTTGAAAAGGACCTTAAAGAACGTATAGTTTCAACCACGCTGCTGTGGGCAGGGTTGACAAACACTAGAGCAGCCTGCCCAGGGCCCATCCAGCCTGGCCTTGAATGCCTCCAGGGATGGGGCATCCACAGCTTCTCTGGTTATCTTAGTTTCTCTCTAAGTGATATGCAGTGTGTACTCCAGGGCTTGCTTGTGCTTTAAGGTAATCTCAAAAGCCCTCTTTTTTTGACAAATTTTCTATTAGACAGAACAGTTCTCATATTTGTATAAAGAAATATTTTAAGAAATTGAGGAATAAAAAGTTAGGAGAGGAACAAATGTCAAGTTAATTTCACCTCAGAAGTAGTAACTTCTAGAAAATACTTTAATAATAAAGAACTGTCTTTCCATTCATGGGTCTTAGCAATTAGTACTATGGCAAAAGAAACCTGAGTTGCAGGTCTGAGGAACACGTTGTGCTGCATGCATAGCATGTTAGTAATATGCATAATCCCATGCATAACCCCATGCATAACATGTGTAGCCCCACACACATAAAGGAAGTTTACGTAGGATTAGAATTTTTCTTGTAGTAGTTTCTGGAGTGTATATATTTGGATGATCTAATTTACTATCAAAACCAACATTTATTTAAATATTTGGTGGCAAAACTATTTATAAATAAGATATCTGTCCTGTCACTGAAAGCACATAATATTGTTTCTTACTCAGCACAGCTTCAAGCAACATGAGAAACCAAACCAAATTCTACAAAAGATAAATATATACTATCAGAATAACTAAACAGTGTCTGTCACAGGGGTTTTAATCATAATTTAAAAAATACTCTGAGAGCTTGCTCTGGTATGTGAAGGCAGTTTTTGCAGACACATTTTTTCAGAGGATCTGCAGTTGAACAAGAGCAATATTTTGGGGAGTGTTGGGTGATCCTGCACAGACATGTACTCGCACACACACATACCTTCCTCAGAAATACAACTTGTGAAATTGCAATTCAGTGGAAAACAGTCAAATGCATCTATGTATACAAACAACGGCCACAACTAATGAACGGAAACATTGGTTTGATGTGGCCCTAGCTCACTGTTGAGTGCTGCTGGCAGCTGATAGACAAGTTGTCTCTCACCTCTAGCGCTGAGGGGAAGGAAGAGCACAGGAGCAAAGGAGCTTGGTGGAAGGGACCTAAGTGAGTGGTTCAGCTCACTTGCAGTTTTCTGATGATTCCAGAAAATTGTTATACAGTTACTTTGTGGTTATAAAGACAATAAAATTTTCATTATAATATTTTGTTAAGTGAATTCCATGCATAGTCCTAAGAGGTTTATGTTTGGTTTTTTTTCTGTTTGTTTGCTTGTTTGTTTGTTTGTTTTTTTACACTGGTCATTTAGAGTTTCATTGTTAAATCACATCATATTTTTTTTATTTCACTAGGTCGTAAAAGAAAGAGTACAACAGTATGTAGTGAAGAATAAGAACTAGCTTTATGCTAAGATTGGTTATTCCTGGGCAGAATTTGTTAGTATCATTTGTGTGATACTAAGCCCCAACTTGTCTTGGGACTTAGCTGTTCATAGTACTTGAAATCCATGTCAATAAACAATCCATTTCTGCTGTTAAACAAAACTATGGTAAATCTCACTCTATAGTGGTTGACTGGAACAGGAAATTTTGGGGTGGGATTCATTTCCTCTGTTCATTGGTTATAAGATATAGCTATCTACAAATGAACTAGCTCTTTAGGCTTCCACTGTGGTCAATATAGTCTAATCAATGCAATCAATAGAGCTTAATGTGATTAATTTGGACAAATGTGTTCAGTTTAAGGTGAGATAAACTTCTCAGACTTCAGTTCTGTTGAGTTTATTGACTAATCATCCATTGACTCGAAAAAGAAACTCAGAGTAATTTGGTCAGATGTCTCTACATGGAAAAAATCCATGGGTAGTTAAATGAACCCCAGACTTTGTGATGCTCATAATTGCAGACCTCATAATTTTTAACAGTCAGATCTTCTGAATTACAGAGTAAAGAATTTTCCTTTTGAATTGTGCTAGTTCTGGCATTGTAAATAATTGGCAGCAAGCAAAAAGATAACATTCCTTCTCAACAAAACTGGGGTATTTGAAAAAAAAAGGAATTAAAAAATTGTCTTTGTAACAAAGCTTGAAGGTATAAACAGCTTACCTTTCACAGAAACATGCAGTGCTCATATGGATTTCCTCAGAAGTACTTAACCTTGACTTATGCATAAATTGAACAGTTCTAGGAATACAAAATACAAGAAGTTTTGCTACAAGCTAATCCTGCCTACTTCTAACTTCCCTCTTTCATATCTAGGGAAACAGAAATGGCTGTAAGCAGTCTGTGCTCAGCAGAAGAAGGAAATAAGGTTTTGCCAGGGTTATATTCCCAAGATAAAACCAGCCAGGAGTCCCTGTAATTTATTGGGACAAAGGATATCACAATACAAGTTACAAAAAGATCCTTCTCATGCTTATTTTCCATTATTTTTTCATCTCGCTCTATGCCCTCCACCTAGTTACAAGATACATGTGCTCTTCCTGCATTTTCTTTATTCCTTTCATATTATGAATATGAAAGATATATATATGTCAATTATCTCTTCTAGTTGAAGACTCTCAGCGTCCTTAACCTCTCCTGGCACGGAAAACATCCTGCAACTTTGATCATGTGTCATCTTTCTTTATATCTTTTTTTTTTACAATTTTACATTGAATTTCATTATATTCTTTGCAATAAAGTAACCGCACAGATCTCTGCCACTTCTACCCTACAAGAGCTTTTCAAATGCACAGTTCTCTTATTAGCAATAAATTGAAGGGTAGGTATTTCTTCTAAAACTGATTCCACATTTCGTAATGGATGGTCCAGCTTGTGGTAAAGAACACTGACTTGGTGGTTTACAGATTTCCAAGTTGACTGGGTCGATCTCTTTTTCCCAAGTCTCAGGCTCCCATAAATATACTCCTCTGCTCCTCCTGAATCCA
>VZTO01025678.1:0-32972 GCA_013400615.1 Syrrhaptes paradoxus
ACACCCCACTGGTGCAAGCCCAGCTACAGATCTTCAGATACTGTAATTTCAGAAAGATATTGTGAGAGACAGGTGGTTTTTATTTTGTTCAAAATAAATCATCAGTATGCTAATTGGTATGCTGGAATGAGAATCCCTGCCTAGTGTGATGTTATGGATGATGCCAGAAACAGAAACATTTTGATACTCGAGGGGGCTGCTAGTTATGCAAGGGTGACTTTTTTTAAAAGGGGCATGCAAATCTGAGATTCTCTAATGGCACTGCCAGACCTATTTGAAAGTGAGAGCAAGCATATTTTTTTTCCTGGAAAACCATACCTCACTGAAGCCATACTGATGCTAGCATGATTTCAGTTTCTGTCTACTTCCTAAGGCAGAAATGCTCAGCTTCTGCAAAATGTAATCCATGTATTACTTTATCAGCTGAAATGTCTGATTGAATGTGACTCAGATGGTGATATGAGGCAGTGAATGTTACTGAAATTTTATTACTTAGTGGTATTTAAAACTAAATTGGTCCAATAGATAAAAGCTTATTGTTCATGATGGAATGGAGTAGTATCTTGTGTCCTAGCTGTGTACTCTTCTAAGGCCACTGCAAATATCAGAACAGACTTATTCTGAATTTGAAAATATAAAAGAAATTACACTAAAACCCCACCTTTTTTCATAATGGCTTTGAACAAATTATGCAGGTAAAAAAAAATAAGAGATATCCTTCCTCTCAGTTCCTGGATCAAAAACCTGAAAATGTCTATGACTTATAGCTGGCAGTTTTGGTTTTTGTTTTTTTTTAATCAAAACTGAGTCTGTGTATAACAGAATGATCTGTATGCAGAGTATGAAGTTAACCACTGCTATTCACCACCAATAACACAGATGGATCTGCTGATTTAAGTTGTGAAACATATGGCTTTAGTAAGGAAGAAATGGCAGCTGAGCTAAGTATCTTTGAAAGAGTAACTCAAGAAAAAGAATAAAAAGTTAGTTGCTTTGAAAACTGCCTTGCTTTCTTCAAAGCCCACACTCTTCACTTCACCCTCTGTCATATTAATATCGAGTCCTGTTTCATGTAAGAAGTTTTTCATGTCTTTGTACCTTTCAAAATATATGAGATACATGGCCAGGAGCAACTGCCAGGATTAGCATTACTGAGCACAGAACATGCTATTCCTTTCAAGTCAGAGAAACCAATTGCTTTTATTACATTAAAAACTGACCATGGATGATATCTATTCTTCCATTACATTTAGCCTTTCTTTCAAAACTATTAGTAGTACAATTTTGTTAAGGTCCATCTTGTATCATTAATAAAAAGCTTTCAGATGCTTCTGATTTTAAAGATTTAGAAAGGCTAATAACTAATTATGCTTCCATGAGTTGCTGAAGCTATAGCTGTATGGAAATGTTTTTGACACCTAGAACTTTCAGAATCCTTAGTTTTGATAGTCTTCTCAGCCTGAAAAAAATAAAGAAAGGTGCAACTTTACTCTAGTTTTATTCTTTTCATGCAATAAAGAAATCATACATATTATACAAATAATTTTAATTTAGGGTAATTGATACAGAGCTGATACTGTAGTTTTTCCTGGTTCCACAGGGACTGACATATGTTCTGTTTCAAAGCTACACTTCAGTTAGGTAGTCATGGTTCATACTGTTGTTTATACAATGGTAGTAATTAACGTTGCAAACCATAAAAATAAGAAAGAGCTGTGCTATTGGATATCAGCTATATATGAGGCTTTAAAATCAAATGATGATTCTGGAACATGAAAACACATTTATAGCACAGTGTTCCCTTGTATAAGGACTTCTAAGAAGGTTCAATGGCTAAAATAACACAAAAATCTGGTTCTGTTTTCACACTCACTTTTGTACAAGTTCTTTACACAAATCCTGCATCTCTTGCATGTTGTATGTACTCCAGGTATACAATGGTTTTTGCTGTAATGTGAGGGATGAAAAGGCCTCATTACTCTAAGCGATAGAACAAAACTCAAGAACTCAGTTGAATTAGCTTTTACTAATTGAGTACCTCTATGGATTTCAAATACCGCTATCATCTAGGTGGCTATGACTAAATATAGTAGCAGTTAGAAATATTATTATAAGCAGTTTAGAAATGAAGGATGACTAGCATTCTATTTTATTTTGGATCAGCCTTTTACACTGTTTTGGATAGGATATAGACGTATCTTAGCAACTTCTTTTAAAGAAGATAATTTATTTTTAAGCTTCACAAAAAGCTTGTACTCAAGATGTAGAAGTTTGAGTCTCAGATAGCTGCTAATTTGATGGAACTACTCTTCTAGAAAGTCATTATAGTTTTATCCTGGCTTCCCTAGATAAAGTGTTGTTCATGGTATTCACAGTGAATTATGGGGGTCCCAGAAGTATTTCAGCTCTAAATGAAGTCTTTCAAGACAAGGAACACAGAAAGGCACTTGATGAAACTTCTGTGTCTAGTTTGAAGTATGAAAATTGTTGCTTTTGGTTTGGTACTAAAATCTGGACAACAACCTAGATCGGACGACTAACACAGCAAAAACTTATAAATTCATAGAAACACAAACAACAGTAACCGTTAAATAGAATAATTGACAATAGACTAGCCATATGATATTCAGTACATACAAATCAAATTAAAGAAGGGAGTGCAACAGGATTTTAACAATAAAAAGAAAGAATAAAAAACTTGGAAATTAAATTCTCTGTCGGACAAGAAACATTCTTCGCATGCTGGTTATTGTATGGGGTCCAATCTGCATCAGGTAAGACTAGATCCAAATCACAGCTCGAGAGAGAATAATCAAAACTAGGTAGAGATTTAGAGCAGTAACTGAAAAAAAGAAGAGCTGAAGAAAGACATTTTGTATTCTGGCACATGACACACACTTTTTCTTATGCCTTGTCCAGCTTTTCGTATATTCACTTCACTCGCCTTTGCTGTGGATATCCAAGATCACAGCAGCTGTTGGGAGTTAGTCCTACATCCCGCTTCTTCCTATCCCTCTCATATAAACTTGCTATATTGTTGTTTCAAGATCTTACATGGAATGCTGGATATTATTTAAGAATATTTAAGACTCTCACAAGATTCACAACATTTAAGGTCACAGTAATCTCTAGAAAATAGTTTACACTGTGTAAATCAAGCATGAAAATGCTGATTAATTTTTAGCCTTAAAGCTGCTAAGGTCTTCTGAATCTTACTCTTCCAGTAAATCTATAACAGATAGATAGCTGTTCTCAAAGTATAGTTAATACTGCAGATATGGCTGTCTCTATAAACACTCTTTTCAAGATACCTCTTTTGACAGTCGGTAAAAGTGAATGTTCCACAAAGGACAAATAATCAGGTTGTACAGACCATCTAACAGAGTTAATGCCAGAAGGAAGAAACCATAATGTAGCACTTCAGCACAAAACTGTAGACTCTTGAGAGCTTGATTATATGTTTGGTGACAGTACGAAAATGCCTTTATTCATTACTGTAATGTTCCTGAACATGTGTCTTTTGAGACCTACAATAAGTGTTTCATATATTTGTGAAAATTGAGCCGTAAATCTGAGGAAACAGCTGCCATTAAAACCAAGATGGCTGTATAATAAACCACCAAGACTTAAAAGGATTACATTTAGAAGGTTAAATTCAATGTCATTCTTTTTTCAGTCATGAATTGAAAAATCCATTCTGTTGGCTAGAAACCAGAAGCAATTCAAAGCTAGAATGAAATATGTTTTAAAAGAATAAGGGGGAAGGATGACAATTAATTTTGGAAACAAGGATGAAATTTCTGATTGCAGCAATAAAGATCCATGAAAGCTGTCCTTGGCTATTAAATAAAGACAACAGTTGTGCATTGTTATCACAGTACGACTTTATTTCTGAGATACCACCTATTCTGAAAATTGCAGTGCTCTGCTAACTGTCAGAGACTGCGAACATAAGGAGCAACTTTAATATTTCTGAAACCTGCTCTATGGTTTGTGAATTTTTCTGGTGGGAGTCAAGAGAATCAATACTGAAAAATATTTGCCTCTGGGTTGAGTAATAAATAGAGCACATATTTTAATAGGGAAGGCTAAATTAGCATGGCTTGTTTTAGTCAAGAAAATGCAGGCAATGGAAGATAACTGTCTATAAATTGTCCACAAAGAGAAAACAATAGGGAGGGGGGTAAATACCCATCAGGCTGAAGGACAAATATTGACAGTAGAAGTGGGTATAAAGTGATTCTGAAAACATTTAGATTATAAATTGGAAAATTCCTAGTCAGAGTAACAGGAGCATAACCTAATTGCTTTTAAAATGGGTCACTTCATGAAGGAGTAATATTGGAACAGCAAGGGGGCTATTCCGAATGTCCAGCAGGCTGTTTGAATGATTTCCATGCCCTCACTCCCTGGTCCTGTTTTTCTACATTTCTAGTGATCCCAGTAGTTTTAGTGTTGTGTCTCTTCTGTAAGGATTTTAAAAAAACAATTTATAGAGTATTCTTGATCTCAACTACTCCTAAAAGATATAATATATAACTTGTGCTTAAAATTTAAGCAGGTATCTAAGCATGTTGCTGAGATGGAACTAGTCGTGTTTAATCAATCATATTTCCCTCCTGGGACAAAATAAATTGCTTTTGTGAAAAAAGTCATCAGTGTATCCAACCATTATCTACACTACTGTTTATGGCTCACAGTAAAATAGTCTCTGTTTCATGATCTATTCTCTGACACTCTACTAAATGCTCACCACTTGCTGTAATAACAAGTATACAGCGGTTTTTTGAAGAAGGCACAAAGCATATGTGACTTGACTGATCACCACTACCCACATATTGATACAGTTTACATTAAACTGCTACAGGACAGAAGTCTTAAGAATCCTGAAACCAGGGAGCAGAATACAGGACTGCCTCATCACAACAGAGTACTTCCATCCTTACCATCAGTAAGTTTCTGTAGGCACCTATATTCCTGGCTGCAGAGGCAGAAAAGGCTCAGACACACAAGGATTGAAGTCCTGACTCTCCTAAAATGTTGCAGCCATTGTGCCTGCAATGTCCTGCCCCATCACTCAGAGCAGCAGAGATTTCTGACTCTGAATCCCAGTTTCACAAATATCCCCCACTGCTGCCTCTGGTTGGACACCACAGTCCAAGGAAGGACCAACATTTCCATCTGTCATTGGCTAGAAGTTGATTTAAGCATTCTTCTGTCAATTCTGTGATTATCCTGAATCTCATTCACGGGGTCTGTTTGAAACTTTTCATCTACTTTTTAGGCAATCTGAAAATGGATTTTACAGTCTGGTCTCTGGTGCCTGCTTGGATATGATCAGAGCAAAATCTACATTTTGTGTAGTTTCTTTTCCATTTAGTGAACTGGTTCCAAATTTGTGGAGAAATGATTTCTCAAAATATTTGTCAAAGAGAGAGGTTGCATAAGTATTTCAACACTATGAACAAAAAGTGCTGTTTGATATGAGTAGAGTTGAAGACACAAATAGGAAGCATTTTAAACACCTTAGCACTATAAGCAAATAAGGGAATACATGGAAAATGTCCATGAAGAACTGAACCAGTAATATCAAGATGAGCCAGAAGCTGGAGAAAACAAGTTCAGGTTCTTTTTCACTCATCTGTATTTCAGCTCTGTTTAAATCAGTGTTAAATGTAACACCTAGAAGGCTGATTATTCCAAAACCAAATCTGTCATGGTATTGGACTGATAGGAATGACCAGAATTTTGAATGGGTCTTGAATTTCATATGGCATCATATGAAAAGGTTATCTCTTTACAGGATAGACAACAAAATGGAAGAGTTTAATAATGTCTGGATCTCACTTCAAGCCATAGAAGTGGAGAAGAAAGTCAGGAATCTGATTTCGTCGTATGTGTTCAGCATAAGAAGTGATACACGTTTGGGATATTATGTTCAGGCAGAGGGAATGGAGCAGATCAGAATGTACTAATATATTAAATACTTAAAATTCTATTAAATTGTAAATGGAATTGGTTGCTTCTCAAATATAATTTTGGAAAATGTTTGTATTACTTTTTGTTTGTTTGTTTCAGTCCCTAGGGCATTAAAAAGTGATGGCATGTAAGCTCACGCAGCAATGGTTTAATGAGCAGACTAGCATACATTTAAAATGCTGATATATACATTACCTCAGGTTGTAATGTCAACAGAATATAGATTTATTCCAGGAAAAAAAAATTCAACAAGCTTACTTATATATCTAGCAATCTTGTAAATTAGTCTAATGCTCATGAAAAATTCCAAGCTAGAAGAGAGGAAATCTGGAGCTTGTGAGGCACAGCATGAGCGGTAGTGCAGCTTCCTGCAGACTGGCCTACCAGCTTAGTTTTCTGGTGACTGGGTAGCCCAAATTGTTCCAGAAAGGAATAGTGAGTAACACTAACAATGACATTAAAGCTGTTTGTGTTGGAAGCATGTTAAATTGCACCATAAGCTCCAGTTCTCTGCTGAAGCAGAGATCAAATCTCATTTGTCTTCCAGGTCTTTTCAGAAAGTACTGTGCAGACTGAAAGTTAAATCTGTTGTGTTTAAAATAAGAACTTTAAGGGGTTTACATACCTTTAACGCATGAACTCTGACTCCCTTCCCTGAAGTGATGGATCCAACATTTAAATTAAGGAGTTAATAAATTGTGTAAACACAATTTCCATAAGCTTCATAGGGTCTTAGACGTGACAGAAATGTCCCTTCTAACTATTCCCCAAAACCCATAAAACACACTGCCATGAACCAAACATGAGACTGACAAAGTTTTCTCTAGCAGATAATGGCCAAATTTCTTATGCCTGTAGTCTGAAGCAACACTGCTATAAGATCTCTTTAACACTCTCTTGTTGGTGTCTCTTTTTCTATTAGTACTAATTTTCTTCTCTTGTTGGGTGTGATGGAAAGGGCTGATTAATCCTGAAGGATCTGACTTTCTTCAGATCTGATCAATGTACTTCCACAGTCTTCTAAATCTGTTTTGATTCTCAGATGTTGTGTTTTACTAAGATCGATGGCTTAAAAAAGGTAGAAGGGATACAATCAGAAGAGTCTGGGACAGAGTTATAATACATGGCTCACACAACAGACACACAAATTCTACCACAGTGTTCATTTTGGTCTTGCCTCTTCTTTCATCTTTTTATCCCATTTAATGCTAAATCATTAGCAGTGAAGGCAAGGAATAAAGAAAAACAAAAAGGACAAAAGATAGCCAGCATTGCAACAGGCAAACAGCTGCTGTAGCGATACCATTTACAACGTTTGCATATATTGCTTGCTTTCTACTGTAAGATGACATAAACATCAAAGATTATTTTTTGCGTCATTATTAAAAAAAGAAAAAAGTTATCTCTTTTTAGTATTTCCAATAATAGATACAACAGAACAACTGGCAACCTGAGCTACAGAGTTTACCCTTGTGAACATGACATTCTTAAGTGAAAATAAATCAAGGTATTAAAATGGTCTCCTTTTTAAAAAGGAGACTGTTGTAGACTTGTGGTAGGGTTGGCAGGAGTAGGGCTACAAAAAAAAATAACCATGGTAACATATTTGTCTTTGCTTAAAAATTTGTGCTATCTGAGCTTAAATGTCTACTTTAAATATGATATGCTTGTTCCTTTCAGATGTTGTGCTGGTAAAGAGGGTTGAGGCAATGAGATAAAATAATTCTTAAAGATCTGTTTTAATGGTACCTTGGCATAATAGTAATGAAAAAAGTCTCAGAAGCAAAATTGTTATATTGAAACATGAGAAGAAAAATATTTTTGAGTGTTGATGCANTTTTCTGAAAGCAGATATTTTGTCTTTATTTTTAAAATAGAAATTTGCTATAGTACTATTATTATAATCCTAGAGATTTAGTTCTCTTTTAATAAAAGTGAAAATATCAATATGAAGAAAGCACCCATAAGAAGCAGTTAAAGCTCTGAGGAGGAGAAAGCTGGAGAGTTGCCAGTGTTGTGATCATATGAATATTCAACAGAAAACTCAAATTAAGCATATCACAATGATAAGAGAATTTGAAAGCCTGAGAGTTCAATTATGTATTTTTTTACTTTTATTTACTATAATTACTAGACTGTTCTTGGCATTTAGGATGTATATGTAACATAAAAAATCACTGTGTGAGTCAGAGACATTTTAAGACTGAGATAGAAATATTCGTGTTTTACACACACCTTTAAGAATGTTACTAGAAGGAGCTAGCAGTGGTAATAAGACCTGGTTTAAACTAATCTATTTACCTTTTGGTTTCCATGGGAAGCAATGGCAAATAGTAAGCATTTATTAGTATAATAATAGTGTATTTCTAGTTTCTGACTATTTTTATGTTTACCTTCACTTTCATTAATGAATAAATGGTTTAGAAAATTTTAATTTATTTGAGATCAAAAGAGTGTGTAAGATGTTCCAAACTACAGAAGGGAGGCATTCCTGAGATACCTCTGTATGAGATGTCTACTACGCATACATGCTGCTCAATGAAAAAAGCCATATCACCTTACCATCTCTGAAATCAGGCTATCAAGTACTGCTTATGCAGTATGAGAGCCATTGATGGGAATGGTAAAACTGCTATTGATTTTGAGACAGTGATATCTCATACTTAATTTGCATCATACGCATCTGGAAAAGCATTTTTAATTTTGATGGGGAAAAGTGTAAAAATATCCCCCTCTGCAGAATTAAAGTAACATCCCATTTTCTTCTCAAGCTTTTGGGTGAGTTACTTTTGTAATATATTAATGAAAAACCAAAAATGGTTCCATGTTTTAGGGACCACTGCAAACAGAAACCTCCTTACTGGAAATACATTCTTCCAGCTATTTTAAGATAGTTGTACGTGTGAAATATATTAACCAAATAACTTGAAATCTGGTATCAAAGTCCAACGCCAAAGAAATCTTACTGTTTTAATTTCAGTTAGATTGTATGCACCGTTCCATGGATTTAGATACAGAAATTTTTATTTGTAGGATTTATATTGAGTCTTATGAACATTAATTTGCCTTTATACCAGAATTACCACAGCAGTGTCTGCCTTGTGGGCTAATTCAAACTGACACCAAAAAAGGGTCTTTGTATATCACTCTCCCACCTCTGTGCTTTCTGTAAGGAAATGGGTGCATCTGGCTTGCTTTTTCTTTGCATCTGCAAAGTACGTGAACTGTTCGATTCTTACATTTCTTGTCCCATACTTGGCAGCATTTCATATTTTAAACACAGTGAATACTTGAGCAAGTCATTTGTGTGCCTAGAGCTTTGTAAATTCAAGCCCTTACATGCTAAACTCATTCCTCTGTTGAACTTAGTTAATTCATAACCTATTAAAATGTTGTGCCTGGAATGTTTGTTTCATTACTAGGTTGTTTTTTTAGTGTAACATGCAGTTTTAATGCAAAGGATTAGTATAATCTAGATAAAAGAGACGGGATGTGGAGTGGTACTGGATGCTACAGTGTGGCATTAAAGTTTGGTTGACATCACTTTGAGAAGGTCATGCGGTTCAATGAGGAAGAGAGCAGGAGCAAGTTCTTACCCTGTAACCACTTCTGAGACAAATTGCTGTCATTGTATTGTCGTATGTAATGTTCTCCTGGCAGTTACATGGTGTGATAAGCAGTAATATGGGATTACAGTAGTTGAATCTGCTAATAAAGGTGAAGACAGAAGCCAAAAGTAAACTTGCAGAAAGCTATACGAAAAAGTAAAACCCCCAAACAAATGCCTGCGCTGTGTGCAGCTGCCTGAGCAGCTAAGCAGCAGCAGATCTCATCAGCCAGGAAGAGAAGATGTTGTCCCTCAGTCCTGGATTTCTGATCTCCCATCTATCCCATGAATTCAGCTACAACTCTATGTCCTTGAAAAAGCAAGTATTGCTATTTTGCTACATATAAAAATAATTGTTCTGATAACCACGTAAACTGGAGTTTTAGTCTTCAGCTGCACGAGGTGTCATACAATTTGCACTGCACTACTGATTACAGTCATAAGAATAAAAAGTGAAATACTGGCCTATGTAGACCACTTTCTTAATTAAGAAGTTGACCATTGAGAATTTACCTTTAATTGAGCACACTGAATACCAGATTAACTTCATTATATGCTGCTGTAAAGTGCAAATTAATATCCTGAAGGTGAGATTCACCTGCTCAGACTTTGTTGTTCATAAGCAAAGTACCCTCATCACATGTGAGTGTGCTATGGATGTTACATCTGATATTTGCTGCTAATTCAATCTTAATTATACATGAATTCATGTTCAGTTTTCTAATAAACTCTAATGAAGAAATTACTTTGAGACTTCAGCTCTTGATTTGAAACTCTTGCATTTCATGTCACTCATGAATTATGTTCTTAACATTACTAGTACATTTCTTGAACAATCAGAGTTTCCGGTTCATGAATCACATCATCATTATTTTATCATGATTTTATTTTTTTATGATACACTGTAGTTCTGAATTATAGATGAACTTTGTTTTCATTCTGTTGCCTACTAAAAGGAATGCACTACATTTTTTCCCCATTGACACAACTGCAAACCCTTGGAGTAGCATGTGGAAGAGTTTATTTTACTTTACTTTCCCCAGGAAAAAAAAAAAAGAAAAAAAAAGTGGTAATATGTAAAAAAGCTTCAAATATTTCCTGCAAAAAGGTAGTTTGCTTCCATATTTGTGTGTAGAAGCTCACAGGATATAGACTGGCACACTGCCATTTAATTTTATAGAACTATGGAAAGCTAAATGTATTCAATCCTGCTGAGTTCCAGCCTTTTTTGCTTCCTGCAACAAATCAAAATTATTAAAAACTAGCTGCACTCAAGGTTTCCATACCCGACAAGTTGTTTTATATACTCCAGACCAAAAGGAAAAACAGGTAAGAGATCTAAAGTTATTAAAACTTAATCAGTGGAGATTGATAGTTAGGGTGACTAATGTTGACATTTAGAGAAAACAATCAGATTTAAAAATTCTGTTTCAGAGGACCATAATGGATAGTATAAAAGGACATATCTTTTATCTGAGAAATTATAACAAAACTCGTGGGAAACTAGACCAGCAAAGATAGTGATATGACTGATGACAAATAACATCACCGTGTTTTTAAACTTATTGTCTTATCTGAGAATATAAACAGCATGTGACACAAAATGCTATATATCAAAACAATTGTAAAAAGCATATGCACTTAGGTAGTTGATATCATTGTAGAATTCTTACCTTTTTGCCTAAGTTCAAGTTACTGGTTCTTGCCCCAGTTTCATTATAATACACAGTAACATAGAAGTAGTAGAAAAATACATTAATTGCTTATCAAAGTGATTTTACTTTTTTTACATTGTTGTAAACTGCTGGACATCTGCATTATTTCATACGCTGCCTATCAACTAAGGCCCTCCTTGGGACTGGTAATATTTCTCATTCCTCTTGCACTGAGCAGTTGACAAAAATTGAGGAGGTGAGGTAACTTTTGGTCTCAACACCACATCATCTATTTCAGACAGAATTTTCAAAGGATGCCCTCTATAGTGGTTATTTTAATGATGAGAGGAACAAACAAAAAAAGAAGCAGCTAGACAGAGCAGTGATTCTGCTGAGTATTTGGAGACTGCACAATATACGGGGTATGTTTTTAAGCAGGCACCTGTCTCTACCCTCCCAACTCTCTCTACCAGTGGACACTCATTCTTTCCTGCCCTGTACCTTGTTCAGTCTTGGAAGAGTACAAAGGTCCTACATGGCACAAGAATTGCCTCACATATTAGAATGGTACTTTATATCTACCTTGAATTTGCTTTGTGCTTTTTAAAAAAAGACTAGGGAAGATGCAAACCAACACAGGATCAGACATCTGATATTTTACATAATGAAGTGATCTCGTCCTTAATTATTTATAATTTATTCTTCATCTATGTTGTCCAGTTAGTTTCTTCTGTACATGAGATTTTTTTGCACAGGAAATTATTTGAAAATAATTTCTTCATAAAAAAGTCTCACTTTGCCTTCCATTTCTCTATTTCCTGTTCTTTACCCCATTATAGCTTTTCTGTAAGTTTCAACTTTTTTATATACTGTTTCTTTTTGAAAACCAGATTTGGCATTTTCTAGTCATTGACACATAAATATATATTTTCTGTTAAAATATTATTACAAATTAACTGTCTTGTTCTGACCCCTCGATCTCAGTGTAGGCAAACTATAAATTTAGTCATTCTATAAATTCTGTACTGCTTGTTAGAATTGCCTTATCAGGCAATATGCCCTTGTGCTTTGACTTCATTTCACACTTCATTTCAAATCCTTTTGATAACTCCTAGAAAATATACAGGCCAGGCAGGAAAGAAGAAGATTAACCCTTCAGTCCCAAAGGTAAAGAAACTTTGTCTGGATTAGCAGAGAAAAATATTAGTGGGCAGGGAGACAGAGGACACCATCAAGCAGGTTATTGATGACAACCAACACAGTTTTACCAAAGGAAAATCGTGCCTGACAATTTTGGTGGCTTTCTACGACAGAGCCACAGCACTGGTGGATAGAGGAAGGGCAACTGACATCATCTACCTGGACTTGTGCAAAGCTTTTGACACAGTCCCACATGACATCCCTGTCTCTAAGTTGCAGGGACATGGATTTGATGGAAGGACCACTCGCTGGATAAGGAACTGGCTAGATGGCCGCACTCAGAGAGTTGTGGTCAATGGCTCAATGTCCAAGTGGAGACCAGTGACAAGTGGTGTTCCGCAGGGGTTGGTACTGGGACCAGTGTTGTTTAACATCTTTGTTGGAGACATGGACAGTGGGATGGAGTGCACCCTCAGTGAGTTTGCCGATGACACCAAGCTGTGTGGTACGGTCAAAACGCTGGAGGGAAGGGATGCCATTCGGAGGGACCTTGACAGGCTTGAGAGGTGGGTCAATGCAAACCTCATGAAATTTAACAAGGCCAAGTGCAAGGTCTGCACGTTGGTCGAGGCAATTCCAAGTACAATACAGGCTGGGCAGAGGATGGATAGAGAGCAGCCCTGAGGAAAAGGACTTGGGGGTATTGGTGGATGAGAAGCTGAACATGAGCCGGCAGTGTGCGCTTGCAGTGTAGAAAGCCAACCGTGTGCTGGGCTGCATCAAGAGAAGCATTAGCAGCAGGTCAAAGGAGGTGATTCTCCCCCTCTGCTCTGCTCTCGTGAGACCCCACCTGGAGTACTGTGTTCAGATGTGGGGCCCAAACCATTCTATGATTCTATGATTCTGTGATTCTATCGTTTGAGTAAGGGAGATGAAGTAAGCACCCAAGAAAAATGCTGCATAAACACTATACGTTTACTACTGGCTTGGTAGTAGAACAGATACATTCCTTTTCATAATAGTCTGTAATTTACATCAAGAATCTATATACCTGCAAATTGCTTAATATATTATGATTACTGCCAGTAAAAGAAACACAGATGAACCTAGCATCTAGTATGGCTTGTCTGGAGGACAAAAGACATGAGACAGTTGGTTTCTCTGCTTTATAATCTGACTTAACTACAGGTATTGGCAGGAAGATTAAGTCATCTGAGAAGATTGTTCTGCATGGACTATGTTTAGAATCTTCAATTTTTCTGTGTGTGTAGGTCCTCAAGACAGTCTTTTAGTACTTGATAGTCTTCTTGCATCTGTTCAGGTCTGTCTCCTAGGGCACGGCCACAGGCAATTTATTGTGAAGGATAAACTAAGAAGCAGAGGGCATTTTGACTGTTGGCCAATCTCTTAATCAATGACACAGCTCCCTTGCAGGAAAGGTTGGATGCCACACATGAAGTTGAATGATTAATCCAAAGCACATGGGGTCACTGGATATGATGGTTCCGACAGAAAAATTTTTGCTTATTGGATTAGGAGGGGAGTACAATCCATATGAGAAAAAATTATTTTAGCAGCAATAATCACCTATGGGCAAGTTTACAATGAGAAAACACTGTAAAGTGTCAGCAAAAACACAGTAATCAGTCACCCTTGATAGTGACTGACAAGCCTTCAAGATGGTAAGATGTGGACAGAATTTGAAAATTGGTGCTGGAAGCATGAAAAGCACAGTTACAACTGAATTTGGACTAAATCAACAGTCCTCTTGAATATACAACCATACAGTGGGAGCTCAAGGAATTCACATCATCTGAGGGCAGGTGAAAGCATCTAATGGAAGAAGTGAGTAATATTTTCCATATTTTAGCCTTTTCCATTTCAGAGACTTGAAGGTTTATTAGAGTGCTACAGATAAACATAGTACTATTTGGAGGAATTAAATGATTCTAAAAACTTGATTTTCTGTGAAAATCCAAATGCAGTTGAAGACATTCAGGAATAAAATGGAGTGGAAGGTAGTATAATTCCTTTCAATGCTTTTACGATCAGAAACTGGTTCGTAGTTCTGTAGTGCCAAAAGAATAGCTAAGGTTGAGCTAGATGTTGTTCAGTCATGGAATAATTGGTGGTCCCTGTCCAAAGGCATGAAACAAGTCAACAGGGACATTTGACTGGGAATAAGGAGCAAAATGTAAGAATGTATGAAAACAAGAATGGAAACAGTAGTGGTAGCAAACAGCATGTGACTCCCACAGTTTTTAAGGTTAGATAAAAACTTATGGAAGGAAAAATGGAAGGAGATGAGACAGAGAGACAGAAAAGGGAGAGAAAGGAAGACGTGGAGTTGTAATGAAGCTGAGAAGAAAAATTAAATCAGAGCCCTCAAAGTTCCAAAGTTTCTGCATCCTTTTCTGCTACCTGAAGCATGTTTTCCTCCACACCCTAGTGGAATTGGACACCTTACTGTGAGTCTCCCCATTGTAATTCAGGTTTGAGAGCAGAGGTGAGCCCAATTGACCTTCTTTCACAGCGGGACAGTAACAAGCTATTCTAGCTATTATATTATCCAGATTTTTAGCCTACTCCCTTTGTTTTTATACATTCAAAAACTATAAAAAACTTCTATAATAATCTAATTCAACTTTCTGGACACCACAGAGATAGGCTTCCAGAGGCAATCTCCTTTAATTTTGAGCTACATCCTTTTTTTTCCATATATATATATATATATAATGTTTCATTTGGCTATACTAAAACATATATTGCTTGCTCATAATCTGTGACCTATCAGACCCATTTTTTATCATTTTCTCAATCTTTATGTCATCTGTCAACTTTGTCAGCACTGATTTTATGTTTTTTTTCCATTACTTAGAATGTGAAACAGAATAAGCCCAGGAATCAATCTTTGTGAGATCCAACTGGAATCGATCTCCTTGGTGACAATCACCATTATGTTTTGACTGCTGGTTAGTCAGCTTCAATTTAGTCAATGAACGTCATGTTAGCTTTGTATCATTCCACTTCCTTAATGAAAATGTCATGCAGAAACAAGACAAATGCCTTACTGATAATTTCACGGGGGGGGGGGAAAGAATATCAGATTAATAGTTATTAATATCAGATTGATATTATCAGTATACATTTTCAAAAAATGCATTTCATTATCATTAATTACATTACCTGCCTCTACTCTTCTATTAGTCAAATACTATGCCAGCTCTTCTATTACTTGCCCAGGACTGACAGCCACGCCGTACACCTTATAATTACATTCACCAGTCAAGTAACAGATGATTGTGTTTTGCTTAAAAAACAAACACAATTCATATCCCATGTTCATTCAAAATAGTTGATATGGATTAGGAGGAGTCCAACCAAGCATTATTATGTAAATTAATAAGACAACAAAAAGAAACCAAGCCAATATTTTGTAGGGGGTACTAGCCCCTTGTAAAATATAAACATCAGAAATATACTTACTATCTAGGGAAAGTAAGTGACAATTTGGAATAACACATCAAATGTTCCTACTTTTGCTTTGGTAGAAGACATGGAGTATTCTCCTCCTTTTGGCCATAATGTGAAATTTATTATGTGTGGAAGGAACTGATTGAGCTACTCGGCTGTTTTTTTTCTCTGGTGTAGTCTTCTCGTTAATGTCACATGTCTTTTCTCCCAGTTTGCCCTAGATTAACCAGTTTTCTGGCTATGTTATTAAACTGTTAAGGCACAAACCATTATTCATTGTTTTATTCTGATCATGAAGAAGCATCCACTAGATATATGCAACCTTTATGCGAGTAAGCTCAAACATCCACTAGATATTTGCACCCATTACATGAGTAAGCTCGATGCTTATTACTATTATCATAGATACTTACTGTTCTCTTGTTTCTCTTTTTCAATTTTTTTTTATTAAAAGATAGGATCCCTGGAGAGAATTCATGGTCCAGTGTGTTATGCCACGAGAAAGTACACAGCAAGCGTTGTGCCTTCATTCAAGAGGTCACAGTTTAATATACACATGCTTTTTGCATCTCACAAAAACCACAGAAACACAGTATAGCTGACAATAGCAGTTATACAACTTCCGTATACTTACTGCTCTGTTCTGAGCTGGTGAAAAATAAATTCATGAATTTATAGTCTCCCTGGTTTTACTATAGTGACTATAATCTGGTTTTAAAATTGTACCGTGAGAGAACATTTTACATGTCAGAGACAGTCAGAGACACTTATAAAACAGTGTCAGTTACCAATTTAAAGAATTAAAAATTAAAGTGCACTTTAATACTGCACTTGCAAAAGCAGACTTTGGAGTGAAAAAGATAACCAACAGAGCAGGTATCCTTTACTGCAACGGTGCATCTACCAGCAAATGCCAAAAAAAAAAAAAAAAAAAAAAAAAAAAAAGCTAAAATCTTCCNAAGAAAACAGGACCAAAATAGACATGTGAAGAGTTTAACCATATGAGTCTCCTCTTTGCCTTGTTCATTCCTTCTCCTCATGGCAGCAGTTTGCAGATTTCTCAGGGAAACTTGAAGTAAAATTTTAAAAATATAGTTAGACCATTAACCATTCAGTCTTGTGCTTAATGATTTTTTTTAAAATTCTATCTGACTTTTAAAAGCGTACTGATTTTCAGTGCCTCAACTTCCATTTGCCACCATGTCCTAAATACACCAAACATGGATGTCACCTTTCTAAAATCCATGGGATTTTCAAAAATGGACATTCAGCTTCTAAAATTACAAGGACATACTTGAAAAATGTATGTAAAAAAAAAAAGTCTTTAGAAATTGCTGTGAGAAAGAGTGAGTACAGAGAGGATGCAAAAAATTTGAAAGGTTCAAATTTTTACACAGAGAATAATTAGACCATATCTTTTAGGCTCCTGGTTATTAGATTTCAAAATAATAATTTTAAGAATAACTAAAAGAGCTCTCCCATAAAGCACAGACATTTTGACCACACAGTCACAAGTGAAATGCAATGTATTTTTATTCCTTTACTATTTATTTTTATAGTAAACAATGGAATAAACTAAATAAAGCAAAAGGCAAGTATTGCTTTTAGATTCATATTTTCTGTGTCAAATTTTTCAAATGACATTCCCATTTACCAGGCTTAGAGAATCCCATTCAAATGTAAATACCTGTAATGAGGACAGAAGTAAAATCCAAAGGAAGAGAAAAGAAATTCAGATCAGACTATATTTCTCATAAAATACTTTCTAACTTGTTTATATAGTCTGAATTAATTAATTCAGGGTTACTACTTAATCTATTCCTTTAATATATTTACTCTTGGTCTTTTCTGTCCAAATTAATTTAAAAACTACAGGTCAGAATTGTCCTTAGAAGGTAATTCTGTGTCTAATCAACACCCCAAATCAACCTTGGAGTTACTTGACTTCAACAGACTTACATCTGAAATGAGTCCCTCTGAGAGTCCACTGGGAACACTTTGGTTGGCAAGGAACAAGTCCACAGTGTACAAAATAGTTGTGGGAATTAAAGGAGAGGCTGTAATGAGATTAAAAAATACTAATAGTTTCCCCCTGAATTATTCATTTTAGATTTTTGTTTAGTTTTTCTTCCTATGTCGTATAATATTTCGCTGTAAAATCGATGTGGAATCCTCACTGGAGCTTGTGGTGTTATGCTGCAAAAAAAGTCTTGTTTCACTTCTTAAAGCTTTGATTCAGCAAAATCCCTAAAATGTATTAGGATTTGATTATATGGTTAAAATCACTTCATCCAAACCACATGCTCAAGTTCAAGGGCGAAAATGCCATAAATAGTATTCAAAAATTATGTGCTGTCTAACCCAGAAGTTTAGGCTGCCTTTATAGTAGTTAAACTGTAATAGGCCTCCACAAACTGATTAATTCCCTCCAAAGATGGACCCAATACAGGTCGTGTTAACTGTCCTCCAGGGATGCTTACTTTTCTTCATTAATTATTGAGGGAGCCTAGACAACAAGCTAGGGCAAGGCAATTAAAATTCCTTTCAATAAGAGTGTAGGCCCAAATGTCTTCAGTGGGATTTAAATAATAATTCTAGCCTGCTCTCCTTAACAATAGTGGCAGCATTTTTACAGGTTTACACAGAAGATGAGGCAGGTTAATCACAACTTTCTGACTCAAGAGTATTGCTGTATTGCTGTTTTTAACAAAAAATAATTTTACTTAACCAGTATAATGTCCCAACCCAAAGTATCATTACCTAAAGTATTTTTTTTTTCTATAGTCTCTTGTTCCTGAGACTGAAAGCAGTATCGTTCTCAGGCATCATAAAGTATTCTGAGCTCTTTGCAGCTAATCTCTTTTTAGTTTATACAATTTTTTTAAATGGATATATTGTCCTGATAACACTTGAGCTTTCTTTTGATTTCCAGTGACCAAAAATCTTTCCAACCTATGTGTTCTTTTTTTGCCCATTATGCCTCCACTGGGGCCTCTTCCACCACAATTTTTCTTTACAGAAATGCTATTGTTCACACTCTGTTTTGTTCCAAGTTATCACCATGGACATTTGTTACTGGGTATATAATTTCATGCTTGAGGCTCCACCTATCAAAAATTGCTGCATCAGCATCTTGTCCTCAGATCATAACATAATTATCATTTTCAGAGATAATGAACCTCATCAAGGTCTTCTCTTCTCATTTTCATTTTTGAACAAGTTTGGCTACTGCCAGGAGTTAATGAAATTAAAAAGAGAGAAGAAGCAACACTGTCAGACTGATATTATATTGCTGAGAAAGTGTCAGGATTGCTTTTTGGAAGATCATTGATACAAGTTGCCCGTCAAATATTCAGATGAACCTTGAATGGGACCAGGTGTTGTGCTTTGAGATTAACAGAATTTTATGGGATATTTAAAAGCAAGTTATATGTTCTAATTAATGATTAAAAAGTTTTCTCAATTCAGGAAAAAATATCAGTACGACCATGCACTGAGAAAAATCAGTGATTTTGCATTAAAGTGGATATTTCCAAATGTTGCATGTCAAGGGACATAATAATTACTACAGCTAACAAAATCTAGCCATTCACATGTTTTGATATTCTCTTTTTGACACTAGTTGGCACCACGTGTTTGAGAGAAAGATGGGAGAAACAATGTGAATAGTTATAGCAAGGATTTCTCCAAAATCCATTGTCAGCTTACACAGTGATGCAGGTGGAACTGTACTCATTCCACATTTTTTCCTAAAACCCAAACTAAACCAATAACATTTTCTTTAATGTAACTATGAATAGCCTCATTCCTCTATGGTTAATATTCACATTGACATTCTTTCTATACAGAATCAAAAACTAATATATGATTTAATATCATAATATGTGTAATTGATAATGCATGTCTTTCAATGTATGTGATGAATGGATATCTAAACTCTACAATAGTAAATGACTTCCACGCTTTTGGACTTCAGATCAACATGTAAGTTTTTATTTACTGTATTTTGAACCATGTGTACCTTACCACTTTTATGAAACAACTTTTAAATAAAATAACTTTTAATAGTTAGGTTTTGTAGAGCAGCTACTTAATATTTTTCCTTTTTGTTGCAGAATGTGAAGAATTAGACTTTGTCATGCTATTTTGATGTTAGAAACTAGCTTTTTTAGAAATAGATTAATACAATATTTCTTTCTACTATGTCATTTCCAGAAAAAAAAAATTACCCTCTTGATATTGTGATTCCTAGATTTCTAGAACTAAGAGCTTGGTGGACTACTCTAGAACTATATGGGGAGATTGACAAAGACTAACACTGAGAGCTTGATAATTGGTGAAATTAGTAGAACAGCCACCTAAATTATTTTCAGAATCCTAGCTGATATTCTTATCCTATTATTATCATTGTATTTTCTTAGTAAAAAAATATATATTTACAATAAGCTTACTTTTATAAGCTTCTCTGGCCTTGGACCTTTTTCACACAACTGTAATTCTGACATCTTGTAAGCCTAGTTTACAATTTATATTCCTTATAACCAGACTTTAATATAAAATGTAGGAGAAAGCAATATCAAACAAACAAACAAATGAACAAACAAACAAAAAAACCCAGAGGAACAATAGGCACTCAAGGAAAAGGTAAAACCAAGGAAATATAAAAAGAAGACTCATGTTTATTTAATGAATGCTCCTGATGGGGAAGAGAGCCAAAATAACCACTGACATTTTTGTGATTTTGACTTTTTAATTGCTTGTTTGTTCCTTTGGGAAGCTTGCTCAGGCATCCATTAGTTTTTTGCTAGCTAAATAAAGTGGTTGTTCATGTACTTCAGATTGCATTTGTAACTACCTTCGTTTCTTGTTTTTGAATTCTGATTTGAGCTATAATGCAATGTCACAGAAACATAAAGTAATTGTACGTTAGAACCTGCACGTTCAATTAGACTACACAGAAACATGGAAACAAACTAAACACCATACTGGATTAGCCCAGTGGTCATTTTATACAGCAATTTGTGTTTATAAATAGCAGGAACAAGGAGCTTGCACCTTATTGCATATTTGAAAATCTACCTTTTGGTAAAAATGTCTCTCCTCTGTGGATTCTCTAGCATCTGGTATAGCACAGAGTTCATTTGGTGTAATTAGCAAAGATGGGACTGGTGTTGTTTAACATCTTTGTTGACAGCATGGACAGTGGGTTTGAACACACCCTCAGCAAGTTTGCCGATGACACCAAGCTGTGTGGTATGGTCAAAACACTGGAGGGAAGAGATGCCATCCAGAGAGACCTTGACAGCTTTGAGAGGTGGGCCTATGCAAACCTCATGAAGTTCAACAAGGCCAAGTGCAAGGTCCTGCACATGGGTCAAGGCAATCCCATACAGGCTGGGTGGAGAATGGATTGAGAGCAGCCCTGAGGAGAAGGGCTTGGGGGTGCTGGTTGATGAGAAGCTCAACATGGGCCAGAAATGTGTGCTTGCAGCCCAGAAAACGAACCGTGTCCTGGGCTGCATCAAAAGCAGTGTGGCCAGCCGGTCAAGGGAGGTAATTCTCCCCCTCTACTCCGCTCTTGTGAGACCACACCTGGAGTACTTCATCCAGCTCGGGGGCCCCCAACATAAGAAGAGCATGGACCTGTTAAAGCGAGTCCAGAGGAGGGCCATGAAGATGGTCAGAGGGCTGGAACACCTCCTCTATGAAGACAGGCTGAGAGAGTTGGGGTTGTTCAGCCTGGAGAAGAGAAGGCTCCAGGGAGACCTTACAGTAGCTTCCAGTACTTAAAGTGGGCCTACAGGAGAGATGGGGAAACTCTTTATCGTGGAGTGCAATGATAGAATGAAGGATAACAGTTTTAACCTGAAAGAGAATAGATTTAGATTAAATATTAGGAAGAAATTTTTCACTCTGAGGGTGGTGAGACACTGGAACAGGTTGCCCAGAGCAGTTGTGGATGCCCCATCCCTGGAGGTGTTCAAGGCCAGGCTGGATGAGGCTTTGAGCAACCTGGTCCAGTGGAAGGTGTCTTTGTCCATGGCAGGGGGGTTGGAAATAAATTATCTGTAAGGTCCCTTCCACTCCTAACCATTCTATGTTTCCATAATTCTGTGATGATTCTATGAAAAATCATACATTCAGGGAAAAAAAATTCTCAATCAGGCTTAATAGGCTCTGGTGACCCTACGGATAGCTCTTATCTAATCATGTCTAGCTATCAGGTGGATGTCTTCCAGACCTTGCGCACTGTTTCTTTTTCAATGTTTGCTTTTACAGTGATATCTGAGTCAATATTCAGGTATTTTACTTAGATTTACTGTTAGTTTTACAAGCTTTTTTTGATGTGACACTCTACAGATTTGTAAAATAGGCCTTTTTGTTCAACAGCAATTTGTCCACAGATTATTACTACTTAGATTCTGTTTTATTCTGAAAGTTTTTTTCTCTAATTTATGTATTCCTTAGTGCTGAGTAATTTTATTCAACTTTTAAATAAATCCTCTCCCTCTAATATTCCATTTCTCTTTGTACAACAGCAGACCTGAAAGGGAGTGCAGAGGACAAAAAGAATTGACTGCAGTGAACTACAGCTGAATAGTGTCAATAAGGAAATACTGAAGGAGATTTTTTCCTAACTGACCAGGAAAACCCCTTGTCCAGCTTTTATGGCTTTTTTAGCATTAAGCTTCTAGTGGAACTACTTTACCAGGATGTTATGAGAGAGGTTGGTAATCTGACTGTGTTTCACATTGACAAATATTCCATTTGTTGGTGGGACACTTTTAATTCAAATGTGAAGATTTTTTTTCTTTACAAAGACGTCAGGTAAAAGGAAATTCAACGTCAGCTTTTAATTTTACAGTGAAATACATTTTTTTCTGAATTTTCAGTGTGGAATTAGAAAAGGTGCCAGGACTGGTATCATATAGGAACCATATATTTTTTAACAGCCTTCTGTTAAGTGGGCGACTATTTTTTTTCACAAATGAAACAGATGTTCTGCCTTTTTAGCATGTAGCTGCCCATTAAAGTTTACAACAGCTTTCAGGAAAGGAATGGTTGTTTTCAGGATGCTGTTTATATTTTTTGCCCAACCGTAATAGCTTCACCAGTATATTTTACATTGCAAGAGGGATTTAGTTAAGCATTCCAACCAGTTCTGAAATTTTGCCTATGGTTTTACCAAGTTTTTCACTTCTAATTCTGAACTGAATGCAGTGAAATATATGTGGTATGTCTTGTGTTCCTAAAACATAAAACTGAGGCAATAAAGAATATAAGAGAAACTGGATGTTTTCATAGAGTAATGTTCAGCATAGCAGCAAACGAAGGAAATATAGGGGTCTGTTTCCTATCCCTAACTGATGCCAAAGTGCCTTGAACAGCCCCTGAGGAACTGTAGGGAAGTGTTTCCCACAGCAGGAAATACCTTGAGTGGAGAGCGTTTCCACCTCCAGGGGAGACAAAAGGAGAAAAGATCTTGAGATCTTGAGAAATGGAGGAAGCAAGACAGAAACTCAGGATGCAACTGACTCTCCAGTGTTAGTACCAGGTATGTGAAAGAAACTATCTAATTAATAACAAGAGATTATGGTCAGAGAAATTATAGGAACATCCAGGCACAGGGAATTGTACAAGAATCTCAGCTATGAAGGATAGAGAGGGTTTTGTTACAGCAAACTCTCTGAATAAGAAATAAATTCTGATTTAAATAATTTTAAAACCAGACTTTTTCTGAAGTCAAAAAAGATGATGGAGTTGGTGCTCTACTGAGGGCTGAGAAAAGCTAGTGGAATTAGTATCAAAATCTGGAGATTCAAACAGCTCCTCTTTACTAGTAATGAATTGGGCAATTGAAGAATTGTGGTTAAATAAAGACTGAAAGAGGAGATACGTCAGAGGCTTAGTGCATAGCTAGCCAGCAGGCATCCATATATTGAGCTTTTATTTTGTATAGTAGCGAACAGTATGCCAGATATATGAACTTCTAGATATTGAATTGAAGATGATCTAACCAAAATCCTGCTAATTAAACAATAATATTTTGGTGATTCAGAGAGTTTGAAATAATTTTTTTTATATGCTGCAGTCTAACACCTGGATTCCACAGATGTGCAATATTAATGCAAAATGTACTAGAAATTAAGCTAGGACTTTCATCAGGTTTTTCTTTTTTTTTTTTTCCCCCCCTTAGGGTGTGATTGTGTCACCCCTTATAGCCTGCTGAATTAGAAGCAGATAGTTCTCTTCTTACAGAAAACGGAATTTTTTTTTAATAATTTCTTTTAGCTGTTTAACAGTGTTGTACAACACAGCCTGAAGGGTTCTGAGCTAGTCACTTGTACTTGCAAGCAGAAGATTATCATCAGAATATGACTATTATGTTCAGAAAAATAAGAAGTTTGGGCATAATTATTGGGCAGATTGTTGTGAAGGGGCAGGGGAGGAGGACAAGTATTTTTGTTTCTTTTGAAAATGGAGCTGGATCTTTGAGTAAAATGTCAGCTAGACTTCTGCTGTAGCATCACAACATACAGTGTAAAGTTATTCTAGTACTTAATTTGTCTGGTATTGAAAGAATATAGGCAATTTCTATCTAGAACTCTTGAAACCCAAGTATCTGTTTACTAGTAACTCAGGTATAAATACAAAAAATGTTGAAGACTTTTTTTTTTCAATGAGATGTATTAGATCTTTTACCTACTCTAGCTTAAATGTTGAGGATTGAACAATTTTAACCTGATAATCTCTTTATAGTTTCTCCTAGATTTTCTAAATAAACTGATTGCAAATATTTTCTACCCTTGTAAATCTGCAAGCATAAATACCTACCCAATTTAAGAAATCTTACCCTCCTTGGAGAACTTGTACATATGAGTCTTAAGGACATTTGAGGAGTTGGCACTGTGTCCAGGGGGAGATCTGCAATTAACTGAATTTGCTAAAGATTTCAGCACAAATGCTACTGTGGGGTCCTTTTATCATAACTTTGAATGTGCAAGTAATTTAAGTAGTAAATGTAAGGGTGCAGTAGTATATGGGGTGGGGAGATTTACAGGATTCTGAAACTATTGAAAGTTAGCAACACCCATACATTCAAATATAATCCTCCACTTACTATGTCAAAAAAACTTATTTGTACATGTGGATGAAACTCAAACACAAATGGATGAAACTCACATAAGTAGTGTTATCTTTTATTTATTTTATTAAAAAGAGCTTTCTTGTTCTGATTTCGGAAGTTCTTACCACTGAAATTAGTGAAGGCAGACTTTACATAACAACAAAAATAGCAACTCCACTCAGTTTTACGCACATTCTGTAACCTTTACTAAAAGCATAAAGAATTGAGTAGCTATTAATAGTGGTTTCTACAGAGTTTTACTTATTTACTTTGCATTTTTTTAACAGTTTGGCAAATATTGGCTGGTACTGGATATAATAACATTAGTAGATAATTTATTGAAATGTATAACATGTGGGGTGTTATAACTTGATGTAACCTATCCCTATTGCCTACCCCTTGGAGGTGTTCAAGGCCAGGCTAGATGAGGCTTTGAGCAACCTAGTCTAGTGGAGGGTGTCCCTGCCCATGGCAGGGGGGTTGGAACTAGATAATCTTTAAGAACCCTTCCAACCCAAACCATTCTATGATTCTATCATTCTACCAATTACATTAGTGGAAAGAGTCATATTGGACAGGGGAAAGTTATAACTATTTCCCTCATTAGATAATTATTTTTCTCTCCACATTTTTTCTCTGCTTGTTAACTAAAATCCTAATAATTACATATCTGCTCATAGCAGCTTGACTTTCTTAATTCACCTATCACTACGCTTTCCTCTGCTATCTGCAGCTTTCCTTAGTTTGTCAAACTTGACAGCCCAATGTAGAGCAGAGAAATGGTAGTGAAGAGAGAAAGAAGCAGTGTTCCAGAGAGAAAACTGAACAATATTAAGCAAGCAGCAATGAGTTCTGAATTTAGATAGGCAAAGTTAGGATTTTGCAGATTTCCAGGATTGCTCAAAAATCCTGGCTGAAGAACTGTGCATGAAATAAACAATGAAAAGGAATTAGACTGGACATGAAGATTTATGAGATCAAAGTATTTGAAAAGTTCAAAAGAAAATATACAAGAACGGTACTAAATAAAGAATGAGGGAATTAATACAAGAGATTAGGAATTATTTAAGTTTCATTTTTTTTCAAACAAAATTAGAAAGAATCCAAGTGCAAATGGGTGTCATCACCCTAACAGTATGATTACTGACCCTATTTGTCTGTTTAAATGTTTCCTTTCAAAATATAAATGCACCTAGTAAATGATAATTAGAGTCATGACAAGAAGTTAAAAGAAAAATATGACAAATTCCACACAATAAACTAGGCAGTGAACATCTCAAATCCAAATAACAGATAAATGGAAAAGTAAATGGATGAACATTGGAACTTAGAGGTGTATTACAGGGAGGAAAAAAATCCTAGAGAAGCACAGATATTAATAAAAGCAGAAAATAATTTGTCTTTGACAAAGAAGCAAGTTATAGAGTATAGGTGATCAGTAATGAAAACAGTAACAAACTGAAATACTGAAAAAGAGTTAAGTGGCAGGGAAAAAAAGAGCTCTGTTTTGAGAGAATAAATCTGTGTCATCTGTACTGCAAATAGAGACTAGTTGCCACGGTGCCTTCTGATTACTGGAATAGATACATGTTCTGGATTTCCTTAGTGATATGTGAAATCCAGCCAGTAGATTATAGTCCTAAAAGGAGCAGGTAAGAGTGAAATTAGCTTTCCTTAAGGAAACCAGAAATCTCATAGACCTTTCAAACATGAAACAGAGATGGGAAAAGTAGAGAAGCATTACTAAAGATTATGTATCCTATGTGCCATGGTGTACAGAAGAGAGCGCTTGGGATTGTTTGTGATAGTGAAGGATTTGAGAGACTTTGAATTAGATGACATCCATGCCAGAAAAGGAGAAATACTCCTATGTAGTTCTGAAGTCCAGGAAACAGGCATCAAATATACTTTAAACTAGTTAGGAGGCAGGCAAAAGGGGAAGAGAACTTCTTAATTAATGCATGTGGTACAGTGTTCTAATGCATGTGGATGAGCTGATGTGAAATATAAGCAGTAAGACCTAGTATATTAGTACATTTGCATAAATGCAAGAAGTAGATATAAAAAATAGATATAAAATGCCAGAGATCACTCCCTAGTGATTCTAGTAGAATTCTTAAAACCTGCTCTTGCATAAAGTAAAAAGGTTAGCAGACTTCCAGTAGGATAAAGTCTGATGCATACAGTATCAGCATTTACAGCATTATCACATTACTTTTTGATTAGATGGGAAGACAATAGTTGATATTCTGTAAACAAGGGCACAAAATATAAAAAAAATTGGCTGGGGAACAGTTATAGTCTCCCCATGTTAGGAGAAGAATTGAAGGAAATATTTCCAAGACTCTCTCATAATGTAAACTAACTCAGAGAATGTTGCACTTAACTCTCCAAGTGTTTTCTGTGGGAAAAAAAATACATCTAAACTTATGAGGGATGTTTTGAAATTTTAATTTTAAGATAAAACACTGGAATGTAGGAGTTACTCGATTAATTTCTGTTTTGTAACATGCCAGCTCTTCTCCATTTCTTTTGATAAACCAATGTCCAGTGATGTAATGATAGCTGTGATGCAGCTTCCACACATCTATACTTTCTGCCTGTTCAAAGGTCCATCCAGTAGCTGTGTTCACATGGCTTCCTCCATCCCACCCACATGGGGCAGCTGACTGAACAGTTGCAATAGCTAAGTAAAAAGTTCCCCTACAAGTGAAAACTTTCCCCTGAAAGAGGAGTGTCATTTGCAAGCATTTGAAAGAATATGTTGGACGTCCACTCCAACATGTCCATGCATTGCCAATGAACATCAAGAAAACAGTGAACATATCAGCTCCTCCCAAAGCACATGACAGGCCCTTACTCCAAGGGTCGAATAGAGCCTGAGGATCAGATTGCAGAGGAGCTCCTCCCTCCTGCTTTGGGAAACACTGAATACAATTTCTTTGAAAGTGCAGAAGTTCTTTACCTGTTACTATAATAATTAATTACGGTGCTTAACAGTAAAGTTACAACATTTCCTTTAAAACTGATGATCTAATTCTGTTTCTCTTCTGATTCCTTTTATCATGGCCTACATTATTTTGTGAGCAACAGCTCTTTTATTTGTTTATTTGTACCTTATACATTATGTTTCTTTCTCAGGATGAATCTGGGAAGCAAGAAGGTTTCAGTTTGTCATGTCCTGATTGCTGCATGCTTTGTCAAACATAATGTTCTAGAAGAAGGGGGGAGACATTAACTCCTTTGTGGGAGCAGATGGAAATATTCAGGGAATAATGTTTCAGAGTGCAAGTTGAGGTATACAGAGGTACATCTGCAGAACATCTGAGCTTGGGAGACTGCTGAGCAGACAGTAAATCCAAAGTTGTCCCTCCAGGGTGACAAGAGACTACGAAAGGTTCGTTTGTTACAGCCCAAGAAGACAGTAAAGGATACTGGATGAAAACAACCCTAAATGAAAGGCCTACTTCTCAAGGACATGGCTGGCAAAGGGAATTAGATGTGTTTCCAAGTCCCCCCTTTCCCTGTTGCCATGGCTGAAACCAGGACACCTATTCACATTCTATGTTTTCTCTCTTTTTTTTAAAAAAGACTTTCTCTTTCCAGTTAAAGTTCTAATAAAAACAGGTCAATAAAACCTGTTTGATCTTGTTGGAAAGCTAGCATAAAAGAAAAGACATAGGCAGAATAGCCTGAAAGCTCTGGGTGGTTTGAGTTGTTGTGCAAGTACCTCAGTGGTTATTCACTTGCTAGTTAACATTAAAAAGAGAAGTTACTATTCTTCATTAAATGCATTTATGTGTGAAACTTATCTCTGTATTTCACTTTGAACTGTATTACTCACTTGGAACGGAACCATCCTGGGAATATGTCAGATAAAGTTTCCAAGATGTCAATAGCTGGAGGCACCATACCCATATAATGCAAGAGAGTTCTCTCACTCCATTTTCTCTGACATATCCCTTAGATGCAATTATTCCACTGGATGCCTCTGTTTGTGCAAAGGAAGAGAGTTAGTTGTGGGGTAGCCAAAATATAACACATACAACACTAAAATCCTTTCTGGACAAGTTGCAGTTCTGCCAATGTGTGCATGATTCCCTCTTTTTCCCCTTGGGTGTTGCAGACTCCACAGGATGTAAATCAGATGATGTGCAATGAAAGAGCTTACGCCAGAGCTTGCTTGAGAGGACTGGGGACAGTGCTCTCCCACAAGTACCCTCCATAAAGAGGGTACCTGCATTTGTTCCTGTCCCATCCAACCCCTACGACTGTGTATGCTGAAAGCAATAGTCTTTGTTAGATTTGGTCATTTGCTGAGATGAACACTGCAAGTGCTGCTGTGCAGTCTGCAACAAACACTCTTCCTTTACTGTGACTGAAAGCAGTGTGTATTTGGAATGCAGCCTAGGATTTAAGTGACCTAATATTGACCCAGGATTCAACTAGGTAAAATTTAATTTTCTGTGTTGCAGAGTCTGAATAATATTTTTTTTATTTAAATGTGGCTTGGATTTAGCTCAATGCTCTCTGAGCAAATATGTCCAGCATATCTTGTGCTATAGTTACTATACGTGGACAAGTATTACTTTTCATTTATATTTTATAATAAATTTTGGTCACAAATAAACAATGCAATGAATCAAATAATTGGAGAGGACATATTTATTGTTCCATATTCTTTCTGTAGAAGTTTGGTTCCACCAGTCTACTGTATTTAAGAGCCGATTTAATTAATACAGTATTTTTAACAGGATAACAGCCGTCTGCTGGAACTGGACATACATACTGCAGTGGTAACTATAAACAGTTTAAATTTAATTGTCAAAAAGGTTTCAATTGTGCTTATCAAGTGGTCTGAGAATTACAGTTAACAAATTACTGCCAAAAAAAAAACAAACCAAAAAAAAAAACCTGACCAGAACAGCAACAGCAAAGTTTTAAAACATTTGAGGAATGTTTATATTTTTCACTACCTACCACTTACATTTTTCAGCCAAAAGGAATTTACAGACAGTTAATCCTGCAAGGATTAATTATTTTAATAACTAAATTTCCCGGAATTATGTGCACCTGATTTTTTTTTAAGAGACAATTTTCTGATCAATAAGTTTTTGGTTTTTTTTTTATTAAACATTTGAGTTCCTTAATATAAATGCATCTTTAATCTGCTTGAGTTGAAACATCAACATTTGCCTTAGTACGCCTTGAAAATGTGATGGTAAGAATATTAAACTATCCCCATTGGAACTAAATGCACTCAGGGAAAAAGTAGTTTGAAAAATTTTGTTTAGATGTTTAGAAGTTTCGGACAGTCTCTCTGTGAAGCAGAAAAGCTGAGATGCCTGCTGTAGCCTGACAAGGTGTTTGATGAAGCACAAAGGCAGAGTAAGTCCCAGATGGACTATTACTGCCTTATATATGCAAAAATTTTAAGTTTTAGTGTACCCTCTCCATCTGTTACATCTCTAACGTATGCTGTAGTCAGCACCCACATCCTCTGACCAGATGAAATACAATGTATTGTCAAAAAGTTCATTGGCAAAGGTTTTACAGCAAGAAGGAACTAGAATTGTTTGACTGCAAGTTTCCATTTTAAACCATGGAAACTATAAGCACTTTCCTTAATTAAGAGTTTTGAAGCCTTATTCATTGTTCTCACTGTACTCACAGACCTACTGCGTGTGAGTGTGTGGTCACAGCTACAGCATCATACCCACACCTCCCCTATGCAAACCCTGTTTCCATTTGACTTCCCTTCCTCAAAGACAAAAGGAGGCAAGTAGACTGTAGCTGGGTGCAAATTTCTCCCAAAGAAAATGTACATTATTTAGTGCCTTAATTCTTTTGCAGAGAGTTCATTAAGGAGAAACAGAAAACTCTCCACTAAGAGACTTAGGGAGCCAAGTCTCTGGATTTCTGAGTCCTGAAGACCCTGCAGCCTCCATACAGTCAAAGTAGCAGTGCTCTGCAAACTGAAAAATAATTCCCTTTCCACTGTGTCCTAAAATATATTACAGTCAGGAAAGGCGGAAACATACATATGAATGGAAGTCTGCAATGTCACCAGATGAACTCACCTGCCCTGCCAGGCTCAGGCTATTTCTTTTAGAAAAATCACCTAGAAGCAATACCCTTCCTCATCTTCTCCCTCTTCCTCATTTTAAAGGGATTTAAAAGAAAAAAAATGACTGTGAAAATGTTCACGGATACGGGTAAAGGGGTACCACTATATTACAGTGGTAAGCACTGTAGTCAGTGACTACACTTCTATCAATACAACTGGAGAAATAAATAGCATTTTGGGGTATCCTCTCTGCTTCAAAACTGCAAGAGCTCTTCTTTAAGAAGCAGCTTATCACAGTGTACAACAATGCAGATTCAAAAAGCATGAATACTTCAGCTAAACTTCATAGACTGGCAGACCTGAAGGGCTCAAGGGGCAATCTGATTTTGTACTCGGATAACTTCCCATAGGTCATTATATTTCACTGAATTGCCCCTGAAATGAATTCAGTACCTTGCATTTCAGCTAAAGTGTATCTTCCAGGGTAGAATCCAATTTTTATCTGAAAGGAAGGAAAATATAATAATTTCCTTCAAAAAAAGAATGAGAACTTGGTAGATGAATTGTAACAATTTGAAGTTTCTTGATCAGTAATGTATTACTAGCCAACAGTGGGTCAGTGACCTGTATGAAACACAATAATGATCTCAAGACACATCACAAAATCTGTCTTAACTCTAACTAATTGCCATCCCTGTCGGCACTTCCAGAAGAGATTACAAGAACTAAATGAGCACTGAAAATGAACTACTCTTTTATTCCTGCCAGGGACTTTTGTCAGCTTAAAGTTGAAGGTGTTTTGGAAGACATGTGAAAATGTGCAGTACTAGAGGCTCTGCAGTATCTGTTCTCTTGGGAAATACAAAATCTCTGTTTCCAGAATTTTTAGTAAGTCACTTTCCACTTTCCTGGCTGTAATATATTTTAGGACACAGTGGAAAGGGAATTATTTTTCAGTTTGCAGAGCACTGCTACTTTGACTGTATGGAGGCTGCAGGGTCTTCAGGGCTTGGAAATCTGGAGACTTGTCTCCCTGACTATGACTCCACTTTCCTGTTTCTCCTTAATGAACATTCTGCAAAAGAATGAAGGCACTAACAAGAAATTCTGTGAGTTTCCCAGTTATTTCTATTAATAAATGGGAAAAAATACAGAAAGTATGGAATAAAACAATCCATTATACAAGCATACAGGCACAACTTTGCACCTCCATGGCTGGGCATTAGAGATGATAGAACAGGTTTCCCTCCTTCATATCTTCATTTACATATGGTACATCTAAAAAAAGTTCTTCACCTACTGTTTTCATTGTTTTAAGGAATACTAAACAGGCATGCCAGTCTTTTTACTGATTGTTGTCAACTCCACTTAGTACTTTGTTATATTAGTATACGTAAATTTGTGATTTTATTATTACTGCAGGGCATATACACATCATTATGTTTCAGGGCAGTGGCTCATCATTATGGTGATTATTCAAGAATGATGTGTTGATGGCTTTAATGGGCCAATAATCCACTAATGAAGGCTCTGTAATGGAATTCAGTACTGTTGTGAAATTATTCAATACTCCATAGTGGTATGATTTGCAGAGCTGTAAAGCTGTGCAAGTAGAATAATCTGTTAAGACATCTTTTTGCAGCTTTTCAGGGTGTTTGTTTAAGGAAAGCTGGCTTTCACACATGTAAGGTTCTCTTGAGCTCTTGCAAACTTTTTTTGATAATACAGCAATTTGTGTATTATTTTACTATTTGTCTGCAACCAGATTTTTATAATACTTTTTTGGTTTAGATTGTAATAACAAAACTAGGAAACCGATAGGAAGAAAATATGACTATCTGTAACAAAAATATTTTGATATACTTTGTAAAAGAAGCTTGTATTTTAATGAAAGTGAGAACAAATATAATGGAAAGAAAAAAA
>VZTO01025679.1:7937-21130 GCA_013400615.1 Syrrhaptes paradoxus
AGGAGGTTCCACTTGAATATGAGAAAAAACTTCTTTACAGTGAGGGTGACAGAGCACTGGAACAGGCTGCCCAGAGAGGTGGTGGAGTCTCCTTCTCTGGAGACATTCAAAGCCCGCCTGGATGCGTTCCTGTGTGATCTGATCTAGGTGTTCCTGCTCTGGCAGGGGGATTGGACTAGATGATCTTTCGAGGTCCCTTCCAATCCCTAACATTCTGTGATTCTGTAATTCTGAGTGTTGGTAACCCAGGGATGTTTCAGTCACTGCTGAGCAGTGCTCACACAGAGTCAAGGCCTTTTGTGCTTCTCACCCCACTCCACCAGCAAGTGGGCTGGGGCTAGACAAGAAGTTAGAAGGGGACACAGCTGGGACAGCTGACCTCAACTGACCAAAGGCATATTCCATCCCATAAGATGTTATGCTCAGCATATAAAGCTAGGGGGGAAGAAGAAGGAAGGAGGGATGTTCAGAGTTACGGTGTTTGTCTTCCCCACTGTCTATCTTAATCCATGAGTTTTGTCACTTTTACCCTTCTGATTCTCTTCCCCATCCCACTGGAGAGGATTGAGTGAGCAACTGTATGGTGTTTACTGCCAGCTGGGATTAAACCACGACAGAGATCAAATTGCATGCTTGAATTTTAATGCTGCACTTCTTGTTCTGGGAGCTGAAGCTTTAGTTTATTCAGCTGAGCACTGGCAGCACTGGTGCAGTTTTCCCAGCAGAGCTCACCGGTGTGTCTGATCCCTTACTTTGAAGGAAGCTGTTTCCACTTATTCCTTAATGCTCCTAGAGAAATTGCCAGCCAATATGGAGGTTAGTAAGGGCTATTGAGGTTCTTGTAATGATTTTTCTAGTAGAATGAAATGAAAAAAATACCACATTCATGTCACAGAGAGCACCAAATAACAATCAGATGGTAGTAGTAATAATCTGTAGCAGAAGAGAAGGACCACATCTGGGGACTTAACCTGCTTCATATTTGCAAGATTGGACTAAATATAACTTGAAATTATGAGGTCTTAACTGTTGGTTGGATTTGGGGGTTTTTTTTGTATTATTTATATCTTTTGGATTGCAATACAAGGGGCCCATTGAAAAGGCAGTAATGAGTAAAAGTCCCACCTTCAAATCAGTAGTTCTAAGCACTCTCCAAAGTACAAGGAAGAGAATATTAATTTCTCAAGAAAATAAATTCTCAAGAGAATATTAAATAAATTCTCAAGAGAATATTAATTTCTGAAGAAATCGTGTATTAGAAAATGAAACAGCTTAAAAAAGGTGGAGTGAGGTACATCACTGGCAATGCTTCATGAAGTGCATTCTGATGTTCTTTGCTTTTGGATGCCACTTATACCACAAATCTACTGCTCTCTGGTTGGAGTGCTTTTCTGCCAGGGCTTGAAAAGGAAACATTTTTTTTCTGTTCAAAACATTTGCAGCATTTCAAGCCAAACAATTTATGTAGAGGAATAGATCTTTGTTTAAAGAAATAAGAACAAACTACTTGTTATGGCGTCTGGAATCTTACTTTAATATGTTCTTTGTTTCGGAAGCAAGGCTACGAATTATGTTCGTTTTATGACCTGACCAGTCACGAATTAAAGAGCTGGCTGATTTTGTCTCCATAGTTATGTACCTTTCTTGTAAACTCTGAGTATGTTGTAACCATTTTCTTGTCCCAGACTGGCAAGGTTGAAATGGAAAGAAATGAACCTGATTGAAGTTGCAGGTCTACTCGTAGTTTGTTTCATTTGAGATACAGTTGAAACCAATTTTATTTCCCATTAGTGAAGAAGGAAAAAAAGCATCCACTCTTATGTACACTGACTGCTCAAGGAGAGACAGATATTATACAGTTCGATTGCCTGGATCTCTCCCTGACTAAATGAGAAGGCATTGTTAGATGAGGCTGTAAAGTTAAATACCCCATTTGTAAGCTGAAATGCCAACACAGGACCAAATTGTTACAGTAGGCATCTTTTTTTGACCATGGTGTTGCACATGGGTGTAGTAGTGCGATAAAAGTAGTAGCGTGGTGTTTGTTTGTTGTTTTCTTTTTTTTCAAATTCCATGTGTTCTTCGTATTGAAAAAACACTTAATTGCAAAGAAACTTCTGGCACGGTCCTGCACTTACAAATACCTTTCAAGATAACGCCTTCTCCTTCTCATGGACAACAAAACCAGAAGCAGAAATGGAAAATAAAGTCAGCCTTAACACATACCACTCTTTCATGAGCTGTCTGTGTATGGAGTAGTGTGTTGATACCACAGCACAAAGTATTCTGACTTCTGCTAGACTTTTAGGAGACTTTAAGGTATGATTATGGAAAGTAACATTCAGGAGATTGAGCAAGTTATGACATACTACTTGGAAATGACAAGAAAATTACTACGTCGCTGAGGAGGTAGATGTTGCTGCAAGTAAACATCCCTACACTTATGGGAAAATGTAATTTACTATGTTTTGTTTGTGGAAGTGGTTATTTTTATTATTTTAATAGAAAAGACAAGAAAGTATTATTTGCTATTAGTAAGTTAGCTCTTCTTTCCAGGTATTCAACTTTCTTTTACACATACCTGCATATGCATTTTTTTTGAGAACATGATAGAAAGTATGGCTCTACAAGATAAAGTATTTATTTTTTGGGGTGAATTTAGCTAATTAAAAAAAAATGAGTTAACATTTTTAAGTGCTCTTAAGCAGAAGCTTTAGAAATTATTTCCACATCATGGTGCCATTTCTTCTGTGCATTTTGCCAAAAAAAGAAAACCCAAACCAAAACAAAAAAACACAGATAAACTGTACTGGTTTAGAAATGTTAAGACATTTGAGTGTATTTTTAAATGTATGTGTACGCATAGACTAAAAAAATGATAAAATTTCATGATTCTTAGTCAGCTGAATCATAACAGCCTTGGTAACTCTCTCTTTAGAAAGCTCAAATCTGAAGAAGGGGTCCTGTTTAAGAAATTCTATGTTTTTTTCAGCTTTATCAATTGGTCAATACCATCTCTCTATACAAATCCTACCCCAATGTCATTCAAGGATGTACCACTGTGGTGCATCGTTAAATATTGAACCTTGATTATGTAAGTGCTGCAGTACTCAGTTGTGTTCACTGTACAGAAAGACTCATGAAACTTGGCCATGATTGTTGTTTCATATTGAGAATGAAAGAAAGAAACACTTTGTGATGCTGATCTTTTAAACAGAAGTTATGTAGAAATGAAGAAGTTGGAGATCTGTAATAGTACAAGTTGAAGATCTTGAGCTACAGAAAAAGGGGGCAGAAGTACTTCAGTACTCTGAACTTTGCCATTCTGAAATAGACTTCAAATATTGTAAATGACAGGGTTAACTGTCTGCTTGTACTTATTTATGCTCAAATTCTGATTCCTTAGACACTAAGCAAGAGTTTGTTTTCTAATATTATTACTGATTCAGTTGGGCTGTGTATGTATAACAACTATATGTAAGGTTGTCTGTATCTGTAGCTACCTATTTGAAGCAATTAAGTTTAAGTGCGACTGCTGTCCCATGGATGTCCATTTTATCATGTTTATAAACTTGTTTGTGAAGTGCTTATGTAGCACTTTTATATATATATAAAATTATATGTATATTTTTATATATGAAAGATATAGTTAGAAAAACTTTGGGGTCTCTGCTAAGTTTCCCAGCACATTGGAATGAAAGATTTTTGCAGAAAAAATATGGTTGCTTTCAAAGGCAATTTCTTCTGTTGTTTACAGCAGATTTTTAAATTTGGTCAAGGAAAGAAAAGCCATGAACTAAAGAAATGCTGTTTCTTTCTTCCCTGAATTCAGTCCAGTTTAGTGGAATCATAAACTGCAGAACATCACAGTTTACTTTCTTTTAGCTGCATTTCATGGGAAAAATTGGCAGCAGGCCAAAATAATAACTGAACTCAAACATTATTTTAAAGATTCAGTTTCACATCGCTGCCAGAGCAGCTGTAGCAGCACAGGCTTCACTGGAAAGTATTTGAACTACTGGAGCGATGGGGAGGAAGGAGCAAGCACAGTCAAGGTCCTCTGCTTTACACCCATACCTCTCCAGACTTGCCATAGAGCTTTATCATTCTGCCCCATCTGGAGAGTCATAGAAAAGATAATTTTCACCCACAGGATGATTGTTGGCAATTCAGGTGTTTGGTCCTGCACAAAAAGTTGAAGAATTGTGTGATGCAGCTGATGGGTCTAGTTTCAAGTGCTGGGGCTTTGAGGAGAGCATTGCAGCTAAGCTAGCAAACTTTTAAAGCTTTTTCCTTTAAAACGAACAAAGAGCAAAATCCAGAAAAAAATTCTTCAAAGGTTGTTTTAAAAGGAAATAATTGAAACTGGAAAGCCAAGTTCTCGGAAGTAATGGTTTGCCAGATTTGTCTGTGCAGCTGTTATTCAGTTCCCTTGGGTGAGCGTGTTGTGGTGCAGCCTTCAACAACGTAATATTGTCGTATGTGTCTCCAGAACACCTGCAATATTTATTGCATAGGTTGGACATAAGAAAGGACAAAATTACGTTTTCACAAACAGCTGCAATTTTTGAATGCTTGGTATTGGCATTTACATATGTTTTAACGTATTCTTCAGAGTGTGGATGCTGTCGGATTCACACACACTTCTAAGGGCGGAGGTATGTATGTGTGTGTACACGTGCACCTGAAATTGAGGAAATGAGGAGTTTTTTTGTTGCTGCACAAAGAAGAACTATCAATTTCTCAGAAGAAGGCTGCTGTAGAGCCAGCTTAAACATTTTAGTGCTGTAGATGTATGATTTTAAGCCCTGGGTAAAAGCCGACTGAATATGTCATAGAGATGATTTGTCTTTGGATGATAGCAGCATCTCTCATAAAGCACTCCACTCAATCTATGGAATTATATTAGTAGTGAATGTGGCAAATGCTCTTTTCCAGTAGCTTGAGGTATACTTATATGAAGCTAGCTGGTGAGTGACATGGTAAATAAAATCCAGAGGAAAAATGATATACAGTTAAAGATGTATTTCAGTGACAGGCAATGCAGCAGCAAAGGCAAACAGAAACAGAGCCCTGCAGTAGGTACGTGAAAATAGGAAGAAGGGAGAAGCAACTGCCTTTTAGAACTAACAGTGCCTTGAATGTTTTATCTGTTATCTCAAATTAGACTAGGAAAGACCTATTTAACAGAAAAAAATATTCGAGTTCATTTTTTACTAAATCTTGTATATTCCCCTCAGCATCCACATTTATGAAATGCATATGAGGAATAGAATTGTTGTATTTGAAGAAAAAGGTAGGATGCACAAATTAACTGTGTGTAGGTCTGTATTGGTATGGCATTATTTTACCATATGGATAGTTTAAACCACATTTTTTTCATATCCTTCTGACACTAATTCTAGCACTGGAATCACCTGAATCCCCATAGTGGATCTCCTTTCTTGACTGTAGATTCCTCAGCAAATGAGAAATCATCCAGTCATTTCTCTGTAATTATCTCTGTCTCTAAATACCTAATTATCATTGGGAACACATTGCATGCTATAAAGATAATATTATGGAGAACTGTTAATCTGTTAAGATCCTGATTTTGTGTTTTGAGCTGTAGCTGTTAGCTGTTAAAATAGAATTTTTGCCACCCGGACATATCATTACTATTTTGTGGTAAAATACAGAAGGAACTGATGAGAAGACAGAGTACTGGAGTTAGCTTCTTTAGACACTCTGCATGTCAGATAAAGAAATGTGTCCTTCATATATCCTTTACAATCTAGTCTTTTCTGTGCTTTAAACTACTTTGGGATTCTTAGAAGGTGAGTCTGTGGCAGCAATAAATATTAAAATATTAAATTTTCTTTCAGGGTTATTTGGTTTATTAATAGCTTGATCTATATTGTCCACATAGATGTGTCAACACAGAATAACACAGTAGATTCATGACGCTCTGTTGCTAAATACAATCTGTATAGAAATTACCTGTTTCTGTAGGATACTTTATAATTGTGTTTAGGTGGCTTAACTATCATTGACATGTAAAGTGAACTTTGTCTAGAAAAGATAAATTACCAGGTACCTACCTCATAATTATTTCAGCATGCACTGCACAGTTGTTTTGTGGTCACAGTAGTGCAGAGTGACTGCTGAACATCCTCAGCTCCTATTAAAGTCCATTGTTGCTGAGTATGGAACCTCCTGGATGAGGTCTTGAATCCCTGAGAAATATATAGTGACTGTACATGAAGCATAATTTACAGGTGATGCCTGCATGCAAGCAATGCCACTTCTTGTTAATTTTATCATCACAAATTCTGCGCTCGAGGACATTCTTGATTGCCAGATTTATAAAACTTTATTTGTAGTAAAACCTCATTTTAGAGCTGAACTTTTGGATTTCCTTATATTCTTTTTTTAATATAATTTCTTCAGGCTAAAAGATTTTAAAGGAGACATGCATGAACCAGAGTACTTCAATATTAGAGGTAAACAGAGCTGTACACACATTATCTATTTGTATTGATCTGCTAATACGAAACCTAGAAAAAGGTGATCTGGTAATAAGTTGAAAGTTCAGTTCTAATTAGCAGTCATCATGCTGCCACCTCTTCTATGTAATCAAATCAGCAAAATACTGACAATATGAAAGAGGTGCTTGAAGTTAGTGAGACCCATTAATAATCTGATCTCATAGAAACACAGCTAAAATTTATTCCCTATTTTAATTTCATGAAAAAGTTAATTAAACTAATCAGCACATTAAGAACCACAAGAGAAATCCTGTCCCAAATTCTGCTCATCTGTATACAGGCGGCCTTGAGAATGGGAATGAGGATATAACCATGCCTCATCCCTTGCCAGAATCTGCAGGCAGCTTTTGGGAATAGCTGTAAGCGCTGTGAACTTCCCCAGTTGTGCTGGTCAGTCCTGATGGACTTGGATTCTGCATCCAGGGAGTTTCGGAGGTGTTACAGGATTTGTCATTGGATGCATCCAGAGACACACATGGTGTTTTGTTTCTGTTCTCTTCTGGGATCTGCTTACAGCAGCTTCTTAATCTTTCTGTCCTGTCCCCCCACACATAGCAGAGATTGGACTGGATGGCCATGTGTAATCCTTGCACTGTTGTGAGGATCTAGGCAGCAGAGCCTGAGGAACTCAGCTTGCAATCCAGCCTGGCAAGGGGTGGGCAGAAACCAGCACAGGAGCTGGTGAGCTCAGCAGCCAAGAGAACAGGATTCCAGGCAAGACAGAAGGAGGAAAGAAAGGGTTTAAAACTGCCACAGGAGGTAGCTCAAATTAAAGATCTCAGACATTGCACAGAGCAGCTGACGAGCACTCACACACCATTCCTCTATCTCTTCTGTGAACAAGGTATGGGCCAAGGCATGGTAACACACACCAGAAGGCAGCAATACCTTAAACCATTGTGAACATCTCCTTACATCCAAATTGCTTCAAGGCAGCTGGTTTCAAACTTCAATTTTTTTCTGGTAAAATAGAGAGAGGGTGATTCTGAACCTACTTATTTCAGATGAGCCAAGATACAGGAAGCAGAGCCCCAATATCTAAAGAGAACAATGCAACAATCTGACAAGTTTTAGTCAGAGAACAGATTATTTAGCTAAAAGCCACAACTGTGAGCTAGATGGAAAAGCAAGAGCAATATGAAGGCTGTTTTATAATGATGACCAAATGGACCAGTATTGCCGGGTAATTTAGTTTTGGTGGAATCTGATTCCTCCGTGCTGTGGTGTCTGCAAGGCGGTGTCTGTATCTGGCATGCCAGCTGGGTTATTTGTGAGAATGTTTGCTTGTTTGTACTATTCGAGTGCTGGGAAGCCCTAATCATGGGTCAAGCCTGCATTGTTTTAGGCACTAAATGAACTCAGAACAAAAAGGCAGTTCCTCTGCCATAGACTTTATAGTCTAAGTATGAAACAAGAGGCAACAGATGGGCTTAGACAGACGGGGAGCATAAGGAAGCAATGTGACAGTACTGGTCAGCCAGAAAGTCAGTGTTCAAAGGAGAGCAGCAGGCCAGCTATGAGATTTCTATAAGCAACGTATCAAAGACAGGATCTGAAATGAGATAATTAAGACAGCTTTGCAGATGACTGTAGGGAACTCCTTCTAAGAATGAGGCAGCTTGATGGGGAAAGGCTTTGGAAGAAAAGCCAAGTATCTTGGGTTTTAGAGCACAGAAAGTAGGAAACCAATAGAAAGAACACAGATAGTGGCAATATCACCAAAATTTTTAGATAAGGACGTGATTTTTGCAGCAGCATTCTATATAGGTAAGAGTGAGCTAAAGCTGCATGCCTTTGATTTTGTCTGTAAGTGTGGAGCCACCCCCTGAAGAATGCTCCTTCTTCTCATCTTTATCGAAGGATTTCCACTCCATCGTACCAGCAGACACTTCTTGTCCATGGAGAGTTTGAGATTCACTTCTGAGAACATGAAATCCTTTATTTGGCCAAGGAGGTTACAAAATACTTCTGTACTCCCAGAATTCAAAGGCTATGGAACAAAAGCCTGGATTTGGAAGTCAAATAAATTTATTTTCTCAAGATGAACAGGAAAATAATCACAATACCATGTTTGATCGCACTGGACAGTTAGTAAACAACTTGACAGCAATTTCATCGTACGGTTACAGTAGCTATTATTTTATATGCCAGTTGTTTTTGGCAAATTACAATTTCTCTTTGAAAATGATCTTTGGAAAATAATACATGGCATTTTAAAGAGCCATGATCCATATATGCGAACCAATAAATGCAAGATAACTACATACAGCTAGATGGTGATAACTGAGTTAAAAGAGCCTTTACTCTGAGATCTCTCACTTTAGTTTTTATGTATCCCATTGCTATATTAATAAAGTTTTCTGTATTTAAAATGACAATTGCTTGCAAAAATATATGATAATCTTTATGTTTGCTTTCAATTTCCATGCTCTACATAAGGAAGATATGAGTATCTCTTAACAGAATGAAATCCTTCCATATGGCATCCTTCTCCCATTAAGATGTATAATATGAACCCAAGAAGCATCTTTTAAAATAGTTTTATAGCTGAAATGGGATTTTAGTTTAGCTTAATTTGTGAATTGCCTGAAGCAAGAATTATCTTTAATGCTGCCTGTATAAGGCTGCTCTCACAGATGTTCTTAACCAATTCTATATCAAAATAACCAGGAGCTGTCTCACTTACATTCATCTAGATGTTAGGTCTCTAATCTAAATTAATCTTAAATTTCCTGGAGACTCAACAGAAAGAATGAAGCACTTGGAGAGGACGTCTTGTCCTGTTCTATTACATGAGCTCAAAATAAGATTGTCTTTTAAATCTCACTCTTCAGGTGGCCCTGCTCCTTGGACGTCTGCAGAGGGAGCCTAGATGAGTAGCTTAGCCTAGTCACTTCACTCTAGGCAGCTGAAGTTGGATGAGATTAAAAGCAGCCTTTGAAACTGAGTTGAATTGTCTTTTATTTCAGCCTGTCAAATGTAGTACAGTGGTGCCGCTAGCAGACAAATCTTTGACCAGTGAGTATGGGAAGAATGTAAGAAAAGCCTGTACAGAGCTGGGGTAGAATAATTACAGTAGTTGACCTGGATGTTATACAGCTAAAAGGATGGCCAGGCTCAGTAATGTTACTAGTTTTAACAGGAAATCACCCTGAGAAGCTCTAACATTTGAGATAATCTAAGAACAGTGTCATATATTGACTGCTGTGTAAATAATTAATAATATCACATTCTATGATTCCTACATTAGAAGAGGCTTCACTTAAAAGAGCAGTAGGGTTTTGCATGACTGGACTGTTCTCGTATCAATCTCTCTAATTCAGCCATGAGGTCCTCACCTATCTGTAGACTCAGAGCACTCTTCTGTGGGCTAGATTACTGCTGGCACCTTAGTACTGCAGCATCGATTATGCTACAGACATCTGATCTTTTGAATGTAAATTGGGAACCTGCAAGAATGTTTCATCACCTGTAACACACTTAATTCTTAGAGCTATTTACCACATGCAGACGCATTTGATTGAGTGCAAGGGCCTTGATTCTGTCTTACTGGCTCCCATCACCTGTTTTACTACTTTCTCTGTTAAAAGTTGTGGTAGCCGTGCTGTTTGAAAGACTTTTAAGTAGTTCTCAGAGCCTGTAAAATAACCCTTTCTCGTAAATTATATTTTTTAAAATTGCAGCTCCAACTGACTTGACATTTTTTCAAAAGTAAGATAAAAGTTTACGTACTTGGAAATGATGTCTCTGAGAAGTATGCACTTTATATTTTATTCATTTTGATAGCTTATGTTATGATACATTTGATAGATCCTGAAAGACACTGTCAGTTTTAAAGATGCAGCCAATAAACTTTTGTTAGTGATGAAAATGTGCCCGTAATGATCATATGCCTCTATCTGTGCAAAAAGATTGTGCTAACTTTATGACAGTTTTTATTTTGAAACATTTTTGTTGCATGTTTTTGACCAGTGTTACATAATATATTGCAAAGAAAGGAATATTTGACAAACAACAGAAAGAAAGTAAAAAAAGTAAAATTAAAAAATAACACAAAAGTTGCAGCTGAGGAGCACGAATTCTCAGAGATGATAATCCTTAAAGAAAACACGTACAACACAGTAATGAATTTTTTTCTTATCAAAGTTTGTTCTGAAAATTGCAGAAATAAACCCATATATATATGTATATATAGATACAATACCTATATACTGCAAGTAACATTGATTAAGACTTCAGTAGTTTGCTAGCAGGCAGAGAGACAACCAGAAGCCCAGCTAGCAAAATTTGGGATTAACCTATTGCCCATAGTAGAGAGCTTCGATTAATACCAGCTGAAGATATGACCCATGGCTCTTCGGAAGGCTTCAACATTATCTTTTATAATAAAATATATTGTAGAAGATTTTTTTTCTCATAATGGAACAAATTTCAAAGGTAATGTGGAAATTTATTGAGTTGAAAGTATGACTTAATCAGTAAGGCTATTTAAAATAACATTCTTCACAAAAAAAGCTCAAGAAGATAATTTTTTCTGCTAGAAAAAAGTTGAAATGCAATTACCAGGTGGGAAATTTTAAACAGATACTTTGGTCTCTGGCATCCTTCAGCCAGTTTGATGGGTGGATTACAATGTGAGAGCAAGACCAGCACAAAAGTATTGTGCAGGTACTGAGGTGCAGAACAAGCAGAATGCAGTGTAGAGATGAGACTACTTAAAATCCTGACAAGCATTTCCTCTGTTTTTGCTCTGTTTACACTAACTCATTCAGCAGTCAGAGCACAGAAGGTTTTTTCTTTGTCTTGCGGCGGACTTCTAGTTCTGAAATCTCATAAGAGTAATGCTGTGATTTTTCCTGGAGGAGGAACCTTCTCACTGCCGCGTGGTTTTGCTGTGTATTCAGCTCTTGCAGGCAGTGAGAATACGAGCGGTTGATGGTGTAGTTGTTTCACAGAATAATATAAAGTAGTTGTTTACAGGCTTATTTTTAAACTGAGAAGAGACTTGAGTGTTTTAGAGCTGTAAAAATGTTTGCAATTCTGACAGAGTATGTGTACATGTGCAATGTTTCTCTAACATCTCCTTTCATTCCATATCACGAATATCTCCTTTCCCCTCCCTTTCCTACCAAATGTCAAAAGACATTTACTATGTCTGTATCCACTTGACAATAAAGACACTAGCAAATTTGAGGTATTTGGCTGGGGATACAATTTAGATAACCTTTCATAGTAATTTTATTGAATAAATTTTCCCTACTACAGTATCTGACTTTTAACACCTTTTCTAGGTGTCCCACCCTCAAAGAAAACTTTAAGACCAACCCACTGGAAAGTTATCACCATGTAGATAAGAATTATTGCATTTATTTCTTCTTGAGACAGTGAACAATGTCCCATGCTGAATTTATGGTCTGCCACAGTGTACAGTCAAGAAACATCTCAATTGGATTTTGAAAGGAACCATCTATGATGAATCTGTGAGGTTAAGGCAGGCAGTCATGGGAACCTTGTTCTTTGTGAGGACTTCCAGTTAGAAAATCCCCTGCCAGTAGACCGGCGTCAGTGCAGTCCTTCGACAACGGGAGGGTTGCCCCAGTATAAGGTCTCTCCTAAGCAAATGGATTTATTTATCCATTAACAATATACTATGACAGAACCCTGTCATACATGGACAGATTGCCACTTTTCCTTCTGTTTTGTTCTGATGTCCTTTTGCAGGGATTTCTATTTCTNTAATGGATCCTTTGTTATGGGTATGTTTGCAATATTGATTTCCCTTCCGTCAGATTTCATAAAGAGCTTCACATCCTTGTTGTACATCTCTGGTCTAGACACTCCAGGTATTAGCCTCAGTTTGTGAAAGAGATTTGCGAAAGGACTGAGTTTGTGTGCACAGTTGCATCAGGACTGGTGGAAAACTGGTTTGACGCAAATGCCTCCGTCATTCTGCAGTTCTGGTGTTAAGTGTCCTGAAACCTGTGGGCAGATCATCTCTTTCCACAGATGCTTTTGTGGAAGACAACTGTATGGAAGGAAAAAACAAAACCATGTGAATCTCCTGGAAGTGTTAGATGATTGTGTTATGAGGCAGATACTTTGATACTTCCTCCACTGAGAGGATGGGTCTCTGTACGGTCTTGATCAAGACACCTGTTTAAAAGTATAAGCATGCAATGGATGCATTGATTTTTGTCGTAAGCATTTGTTTACATATCTCCAGGAAGAGATTAAAAATATGAAGAGTATTTCTTAACAGGAACAGATAGGAAACCTATCCAGGTCCTGTTCTTTCATTCAGCAATGAACACCCACTTCTCTTCCCCTTTTTGATCTGGCAAGTTGGGAGGAGGCTGTTTTTCCTGGACAACAACAATTCCCCTCCCAGCTCCCTTTTTGGGAGGAGGAAATGGAGTTCATCTGATGATGGCTCCACAGGGTATGAGTCCAGACCTGAAGCTGACTGTATCTCTCATGCTCACCTCCAAAGGCAGGCAAGAAACGAGCTAGTGGGGATGAGTCTAGACAGTGGAGACCCGTGCACCGAAGTCCAGTGATCCTTTCATACTGGAGACAGCAGAACCACAAAGAGGAGGCCTTCTGCGTCATTAATTAACCATTCACTGAAAAACTTCAAAATGTAATCAAAAGAGATTAGTCATGCAG
>VZTO01025680.1:0-11806 GCA_013400615.1 Syrrhaptes paradoxus
TAGTTTAAAGACCTGTCAATAAGATAGATATAGTTATGTATAACTACAGCAATGTCAGAAGATATATTAATGTTTAGCAGAAAAAAATGCAGCTTAGAAACTGTAATGAGTTAGCCCTTGGCAGGGGACAAACCACACACCCACTCATGCAATTACCCCCCACCTGACGATAGGGGAGAGAATTAAAGGGGTAAAGGGAAAAAAAGAATCATGGGTTGAGGTAAGAACAATTTAATAACTAAACTACAATAATAATGAAAATAATACTATATACAAATGAGTGACACACAGTGACACCGCCCCCTCACCCGATGACCAAGGCTCAGCCTGTTCCCGGCTAACGATCCCGGAGCAGGAAGAGTCCCGAAACCAATCTCATGGACCGGAGATAACAGTCCGAGCATCACAGACCGAGAGCTGACCGGGGGGGGAGTTAGGCCTTGGGAGAGCGACCACCTGGAGCAAGATCATCTGGAGCAAAACAGATCTGGAACCATAAGGGCCAATCTCCCGGAGGGTCCTCACTTATATACTGGGCATGATGTGTATGTTATGGAATAGATTATTGGCCACTGTGGGTCTCAGTCCTGAACCTAAGATCAAATCCTGGGCTAGTAACTGGGGCTGTGCTCCCTCCCAGCTTCTCCAGTCCGCCAACCTTGGCAGTCGCATAAGCATCACTTTTTATCAGCTTTCTTCTGAGCACAAATCCAAACACAGCCTCTTGCTGGCTATTATGAAGAAAGTTAACCCTGTCTCTGCTTAACACAGGACAGAAACATAGTTTTTTTAAAATATTCTAATCAGTCTTGATTATTAAATATATGTTAATTAGTTTTGCTTGCATATCCTAACATACCAGGGTGATACACCCACATTTTTATAATAAGCACAGCAGGGAAATATTTACATGTTGTCTGGAAATGGCCTCAGTTGCACCAGGGAAGGTTTAGGCTGGATATTAGAAAAAATTTCTTCACTGAAAGAGTGATCAGGCATTGGAACAGGCTGCCCAGGGAGGTGGTGGAGTCACCATCCCTGGAGGTGCTCAAGAAACATGTAGATGTGGTGCTTAGGGACATGGTTTAGTGAGATAGGTGGTGTTGGGTTGGACTTGATGATCCTTGAGGTCTTTTCCAACCTTAATGATTCTATGATTCTATGATTCTTATTTTTATTAAATGATGTCTATGGAATGTAAGGCCTAGGCAATGAGTGCCTTACCAAGGTTTCTTTGTAGGTTCTTGAATTGATTGGGGACACCTGGATCCTGCCAACCAGCACTGTTTAGTTGCAGAAGTTTGCCCCTTGCAGATTTAGCTACTTGAACTTCTGTGCAGATTTCACAGTCCTGAACACAGCCTCTCTGACTGTAAGCATGCATTTATCTCCAAGGACAGTTTGAAAGACTTATTCAGAAACCTATGGTGAAAATTACCCTGAAGTTTGTATTCTAAGGGTTGAAGACTCCTTCTCTTTATCCATCAAAACACTAGCAAACCACCCCTTTAAGAGACATGGTAGAAAACTCTCTCCAGTCAAGCAAAGCCAAGAATGCAGGTTATTCTCTCAACAGTAATGATATGATCTTGGAAACCTCATTGGGATGCCTTGAATCCTAGCTTCAATTATAGGAACTTCTCTTTCAGAGCCATAAAAAAGAAGCACCCAATAATGGAAAGCGAACGCATTACCTACTCTACTGCAACATTAAGGCCACAAAATTAAAACACAAAGTCTAGCAGGAGAGGACCTAAATTGGATGCAAGAACATTAATTTGATCCACTTAGAAAACTCCATGTCTTATGGGACAAATTTAATAAAAAAGATAGGCATTCAAATACATACTTAGCAGGGTGAAAGGATGTTACATTTGCAGCACAACTAACTGAGCAGTTAACATATGCTGAAGTCCTGTTTTTGCTTAGGACACCCTTAAGATTAAGACATATTGAAAGGAGAGAGAGAAGAGTTAAAAGAGGTTTGTGCAGTTGGAGATATTTAGCAAAGGAAGCTTGAGGGAACACCTTGTGCTGGTGTATACTGGTTTAGGAAGGTTTAAGAAAAGGGCTGTAACTCGTAGTTACTGTAGCTACAGGGTTGCACCAAAAGGCTAAGGGCTTTTGAGATATTGATGGTTATAGGGAGGAGACAGCATTTGGAGGAAGGTCTGCATGTCTGGAAAACGTGGGTTTGAGGATGCTACACAAGCATAGCATGGCATGGATGTGAAGAATCTCGTAGTTACCCTAAGAACAGCTGGTGGAACTAACTGTTGGTCTCCAACAGGCAGGACTTGGGGAGAGCCTGCACCTGCAGCTGCCTGGCTGGGAAGCGCTCATGTACCAGAGGACAGGGTGTTTCCAGATTGCTCTTCTCCATTTTGACCATTGCTGTTCCGCTTCGTGCCCTGTTGTGGCTGTCACCAAGAAAGCCTTTTGCATGCTCTAACCTCCTTTCATGTATTTCAGGATGTTTTTTTTAATGCTCTCCTCCAAGAGGACTGAGTTTCCAGCAGTTATTTACATCCTGAATCCAAGAAGCTGCAGCAATCAGTCGGTCAAGTTTAACAACAGCTTTCAAGTGGTTTAAAGAGGGCCCTTCTCACAGCTCTGCATTCCCTCAGTGCCAGCAGCCTCCATTTTAAGGCCCACCATCATCCTTGAGCTGAGTGGCAGACTGCCCTCTTCTTCTTCTCAGGCACGCCTCGCCTGCTGGGTGAGGTGAACATGTTTAACAGTGGACTAGGCTGTACAGGGCTGGTTTGGTTTAGTCCGGCCTAGACCACTTGAGCCCCTCAGCTCGACACATCACCTCTCCTCACAGCACAACAGACTACTCTGTCTCCCGCCTCAGGTGAGCCTAAAGGCGATTGGCCAGCAGTATTATCAGCCCCGCCTCTCCTCCCCGTGGGCACTGGCCCATCCTTCAAACTGCCACCGGCTACTCCACTCATGATTGGGCAGTTCTTCGGGCAATCTTTCACTCTCCTGCGTCCCTATTGGCTAAGGTAGGTAGGGCGGGCCTCTACCTCACAGCCCCCGCTGGCCTCCACGGGTAGTGTGTGGGGTTGGGCGCTGCCGGGACCAAGCTGTGGCTTTTCCCCGCGGGTTGTACACGCCCGTGGCCGGGCCTGCTGCCCTCCTCGATGGAGCTCTCGTGCCAAACGCTGCGAACCACCTGTCAGGCGAGAGAGGCGGTAAGAACCGGCAGGCCGGGTGGCTGCGCGTCCCCGTTGCTACGGAAGTCGCGTGGGAGGTTCTGCGCATGCGCGGGAGGGCGTTGTTCGTGGCGGGAGGGACGGGAACCGTCATGACCGGGAAGGGATGGGCCTGGAGGCCCTCGGGCCATCGGCGGGATACGCTCCTGGCTCCCCTTAAGCGTGGGGCCTTCCTACGGCCCCTTCTTCCTTTTAGAGGAGTGAGGAGCTTCTTACCCCTTTCCTGCCATGACTATGCAATGGAGGAGGGCTGAGGAGACCAAGGGGCCCTGCCCTGCCCTGAGGAGCAAACAGGACAAGTCCGTATTCTTTCCTCTCTCAGTTCTCTTTTTCCATAACTCAGGGATGTACAGTCCTACCGTGCTTCCATCCCACGGGTGGGTCGATCTGCAGGAAGTCCAGAAGCACGAGTTTGCTAATAACCTGTTCTTTTGCTTCCATCTGCTGGTCAAATTCAGATAGAGGAAGAGAGACTAGAGCTGCACTGAAGGACTGCTAAAAACCCCAGAAAGGTGTTAGGTTCTCTGTATGCATACACAAATGTCCATTGTGCGTGAAAATAAAGACAAGGTTGCTCACAAAAAGGTGCTTTTGGGAGGGGTTCTGAGACTTGAGTTTTAGGTTATGTCAGCGTCTTAGGTTAGTAGATTATATATATTTACCTAGGAATGGGAGCCACCAGCACAGTCTTTCTGGCCCTAAAGTGCATTCAGATCCCATCCACTGAGAATGGTGCCCTAAGGTGTGGTATTGAAATGATGTTCATGTGCAGAAAGAAGATGGGAGAAAAAGGGGTCTAATTTGTAACCTCTCCAATGGGGATTTGGGTTGCCCTGGTCCCAAGGATGGTTTTGACCAGAAACATTTGTTGGAAAAGGACCTGGAGCTCAAGAAATCTTCCCGCTGAGCTGTACCACTGGGTTTGGGTCGGTTTGCTTTGTAAGCTGACCTCCATAACCTTTTGTCAGGATGGATGTAAAAATTTTTGGATACAGAGTAGATGGAGGTATTCATATTCCTCAGAGAGGAAGAAGTTTGGAGCCTACCTTTTTTTAAGCCCGTCAGTGACTAAGGAAAAACCTGAAGCTGCCAAAAGACCTTGCTCTTAGGTTCTTGGCTTCTGTGGAGGGAGTGCAGATACTTAATTTCTGTTTTCTGAATTCCAGTATTCTAAATGCAGTATCTAAGTTAGGCTGCTACATCTGTAATTTGTAGCACTAAATAATTACCAGAATTCCTAGTTCCCCAGTCCTGTCCTATCTGTAATGCATTTTCCAATTAATCTGTTCTATAGAATGGAAATTATTATTTATTAGCAATTTTGGGGAAAAGTGTTTGAAATAAATTCCTTTATAAATACAAATTCCTATGTATATTACAATTCGATGTCTGTTCACAGCCAGTGTAGTCTTACAATCAAAGAAATGTGTTTTGTGAGGCATTTCACTGGTTTTAATTGTTAAATATTTCCTATGTTTGTGGTGTAAATCTCTCTTGACAAGGAATATTATTGTAAACTGCAGTAGAACTTTGCAAATTCATACAAACAAGTGGGAGAGTTAATGCTTATTAATTAATTTATAAATTCATCATCCTTAATTTGCATTGTTTAATAATTCATCATATTTTGTGTCCATTCATTTTGATGTATTCATAAAGCATATCACTTCAAATTAGTGAAGTCTTGGCAGTGTAAAACCTTCAGCAGTGTTCCTGTTAAAAGAGGGAGATAATAAGGGTCAGTGAGTAACTCTTAACATTGGAGCTTGAATTATTAAAAAAACAGCATGTAACTATTGCAACAGGGGGAGAAATTGGAAAGTTTCTGTTTTCAGTGCACCAGACTGAAGCTGTAAAATGTGTTTAGATTTTAAACGTAACATCTCGAGTGCTGCTAGGACAGCCGTAACTTCTGTGGTGAGCTTGCTGTATGTCTTTAATTATGAAAGCTATTTGTAATCCTTCTTGAGAAACTTTGCCAACTCTATTGTTTGCAGCAGGCTTCTATAATTTGGAAGAGAGAAGAGAGTAAAGAAGCGCCTTTTCTTTGTGCTAGGAAATTCTATTCAATGGTGGCCAAGTTATACATTGTTTAAAACTCACGATTTCCCTTCTCTGCTTGTGTTTGTCCAAAAATTCTGTCAGCAAGCCAAACAATGATTGAACATCAGTGGTCAAAAAAGCCTGGCAAGGCTGCAAGTCTAACACGCAAAGGGCTAGGGGAGCAGGAAGGCTGTGGGGTTACGGCGTGGTGGAGAGAGAAGGAAAACTGGGTGAATCCATCATGCCTCAGCTACTCTCTCTCTGTCCTGGCATGTTGTGACAGCTTGATCTTGAGGAACCCCACACTTGGCAGTCGTCCTGGGATCCCAAATGAAAAAGAGGGAAGAGACAATGTGTATGATAAGATCTTTCCCTATGTGATCACAGAGCTAACCGCTTGCCTGTTGTTTGAATTCCTGATCACAGATCCCCTGAACTTATCTAATTGCCTGCCTCGGTTGAATGTACAAGGATACAACTTTAGTTCTTATTTCCAAGCTTCCCAGACCGTGACTTACTCTGCAACTTTTTTCTTCACTCTATCGAATATACTCATGAAGAAATATAGTGTCAAATGATAATGAAACATCGTAGGGTTAAATTAATCTTTTAGTAGGTCCATTAATTTGATGGAATTACACAAGAGACTAGGCTGATTTATAATTTAAATGCATTTTAGTAAAAGGTATGGAAATGACTACACAAACAATTGCATTTAAAGATGCATGACTCAGAGTTTAATTTTAAATGGCTGCAAAGAAAAGAATACGTACTGCTCTTTTGTTAAGCTAGAGATAAATAAAACACACTGTAAGTGCTGGAGTTAATTAGTTAAGTGCTCAACTGTTTAGTTTTTAAAACAAGATCATGCTTAAGTGCCTTAAGCTTTTATTAATTGCATGGACCCCAAAATCCCCTATAGTAATTGAAAATTTAATTACATACTTTTTTTTGTTCTTTTAAGAATGGAAGCTTATTAAACTTTAAATGCTTAAACATCTCTTGAAATACCAGTGGCTATAAACAACATGCAATTCCAAATACTAATTAAACAGGAAGGCTAAATCACTGTAAAGCTAAACTGAATTTTAAGTAACTTTGCACTCATAAGTGCTCCTATTTTTTTTCTTTTTTCATGCTGTGTAAGTTTTACCATTTCCTCTCTAAACAGAACAGAAGTCCTGGGTAGTGTTTCTATCTGTCTGTACTGTGGCAGGCACGTTGTTTTGTGGACTTATTACAGTGGGGGTCAGTCTGTAGAGAATAAACTGGAGTTCAGGAAAGGAAACCAGCGTGGCAGAGAGCTGTTTGAGTGGACAGCTAAAGCTACTGGTGGTAGAGACACATGCAGAGGTTCATCTCCCTCTTGGAAAGAGTATGTGGCAAAATAAGACTGGTGAAAGGCAGGGAGACGTGGCTTTGGGGGATTGGCTGGCCAAGAAAGCAATGATCGCTGCACTGCTGACTCACAAGATTTATCATTCGGTAACAGTGACTTGTTGAAAGGTCCTTCATTTTTCTTTCTTTTATAGAGATTTCACAGAGCTGGGACCATATCAGCTGATTAATGACTCCAGATCATTTTCTTTGGACACATGTCTGGCTTCTCAAATTAACTGTTGCTGTTTGCATTCCTATTAACACAAGATAAACACTGACTGAACCACTCAGTCTAAACTATCTTCTGATTTTAAATGGGGCTCTTTTTTTTAATGTAAAGGTTCACTTCTTCTGCTTGGTCAACACAAGAAGAACGTTGTTATGTTAAGGCCAGGCTGGATGAGGCTTTGAGCAACCTGGGCTAGTGGGAGGTGTCCCTGTCCATGGCAGGGGGTGGAACTCGATGATCTTTAAGGTCCTTTCCAAACCAAACCATTCTGTGATTCTATGAAGGTTGAAGTGGGTTGCTTGTACGTAGACACGGTGTTATCCTGTACTGCCCAAAGCAAGTCTCTATCTAGAAGAGTATTTGAGATGCTGCACATCACTCAGTCGCTGTTTATACTAGAATTTAAAATGCCTCTGGGGGTAGCAGAAGTACCTGGTGGGATTAACAGCAGCAGAAGACAGGCCAGAATACAAATTCTTTTCAAGGAAGGTTCCGAGCATGGCCTGTAAGCCCTGTCAGTTTATCAGGCAGATGCAATTCCTCTCTCATCCGAGTATTACTGTAAAGATTCAAACATGAAACGCTTGATGTGTTTGTCTTCTGTGGCAACCACTGTGTTTTCATAATGTGTTTAAATATTCATAGTAGCTGTGATCCTGCCTTTTGATATGTAGGCAAACGCAGCTTTTTTTTTTTTTTTTCTCAGCGTGAAACATCAGGACAGGTTGCATTTCAGAGAATGTACAGGTGGGATTCTCAGCAAGTGATAACTCCAGCTTCCTTCATGCACCTCCTACCCTGTCTTGGAAGAGTCACATCATCCAGGAGAAATAGTAAAAGGTCCACAATTCAAAATCTGAATCTGTTTTCCAAACACCAGCACCTCAAAACATAAAGAAGGAAAAGATCCTTTCATCCCAGGATGACAGTGTTTTGTATTTGCTTGAGCAGGTTCTCAGAATTGGTTCATTTCTTGTTGCCTGTCAGGAACTGATCTACTTCTTTCAAGATTTACAGACCTACCAGGCATTTACACAGCACTCTTCCTTCCTAAAATGGTTTAGAAAAATTGTCTTTGTACCACCACTATATAAAGCAAATGGTCTTAGAAACAGAATGGCTGCATAACTTTATCAAGAGGGTAGCAAAGGTAGTAAAGGCTAGAAGTGGAGTGTGGGTTCTTCCCTTTTCCCCAGCCAGTTTGATTCTTTTCTCTATAACACCAGAATGAAGATTCTACCAATCTTTTTATTAATATGTGAAGCACAAATGAACTTCCACCCTGCAGGAAACATTTAAAAGCAAACCACAGCCTTTTCCTAGTTGTGTCACTAGATGGCCCCACGGCTGAAGTAAACATCCCAGAAGAACCCTTCTGTACTGGGAGCCCTTTTGCCTGCTCCACCTGGTACTTTTTACAGGTTGGCAAACACACAGGGAGGTATTAGTTTTAAAATAGCACAGTGAGCTGTTGTTTTATCTCAAGTGTGTAAATGAGCAGCAGAATGCTGTATGACACACACACTGCTGTGTACAGAGCAGAGGGAGCAGGTAGGGCTGATCTGATGAAGTACACTGAAGATAAAAGTTGGTTTTGCAGTACCTTACAGCACCCAAAAGCACCTTTGCTTGTAGGAATAAATGATTCTTCAATATTCATGGTTTGCTGTGATGATGCTTCCTTTCAAGAGACCGGAAAGGATAGAATAATTGTCTTTCTGTATGGATATTCCTTCCATATGGATATTCCTTTTATGCATTTTCTGGAATTTAAAAACATAAGCCTTGGTCAGTTGCAATTCTTTGGCTTGTTTGTTTGGCAACCACTGGCAGAGAGCAGCAGAAGTCATTGCTATGGCCACTGGGGCTCTGTTTCCAGTTTGAAGAGAACAAAGATTTGTGGGTTTGTCTCCTGGAGGTCCCTAACACTTGGTGAGGTTTTTTCTCAAGGATGGATAGAAGCACTGTTTGATTGGGGTAGAAGGGAGTGAAACTGGGGGTGGAAGTGGGAATTTAAATCCCGATGAGGCCAACCAAGTCGATATGCTGATTTCTGGAGCTTTCCTTGTAGCAAATCCTGCTATGACCCTAAAATCTCTGTGTTTCTCTGCAGGCAGTCGACACACACAACATGTTTCATTGGAGTAAGGCTTTGTTCCAGTATCTTACACGATTTACTGTGCCCCTTTTGTTATATTTAACATTGCACTCTATGCTCTCCCAAATGTAGCTTCACTGAATGATGACAAAGATGTTTTACTTTACGCTGCCCATTTAGGAATGACTTTGGCATCTCCAGTCTTTGTGGAGAAATCCATGGGACTGACTCCTTATTGAGATTTCTGCATGTTGGGACCAGACTTAGGTCACTCCTGTGTTAAAATCGGGCAAGTTTGGTGTTATCCCAAACAAGTAATTCTTCAGGTGCTCTGTGTTTCACTTGTATTTATGTATCAAGGCCCATAAAATGTGCCAACAGTGTCCAGCTGGTCTTTGTAGTGTAGTTGTGCAGATCTCAGACTTTTTCTCCATCCACCCTTCTCCAAGCACTTAGNGCTCTCCCAAATGTAGCTTCACTGAATGATGACAAAGATGTTTTACGCTGCCCATTTAGGAATGACTTTGGCATCTCCAGTCTTTGTGGAGAAATCCATGGGACTGACTCCTTATTGAGATTTCTGCATGTTGGGACCAGACTTAGGTCACTCCTGTGTTAAAATCGGGCAAGTTTGGTGTTATCCCAAACAAGTAATTCTTCAGGTGCTCTGTGTTTCACTTGTATTTATGTATCAAGGCCCATAAAATGTGCCAACAGTGTCCAGCTGGTCTTTGTAGTGTAGTTGTGCAGATCTCAGACTTTTTCTCCATCCACCCTTCTCCAAGCACTTAGAAAATGGGTTTCTAGTTGCAATGGAAGGACACAGCCTTGCTGGAGCACAACGTTTCCTTGCACAGCCCTTGGAGACATTGTGCATGAGCTCTGCAACAGTCCTACCCTGAAATTCTCAGTAGCCTGAACATGCTGGAGATCCATTGCCATAGAAAGAGAAGTAAGTTATTTTTTCAACCTCAGTGATTTTCTCTTCTCTAGGAAAAGGTTTCTACTCATCCAGTAGCCCTGATAATGTGTAAAAAAAAATTACATTGAAAACCGCTTTTCCTTCTGTTTATTAACAGTGAGTTGTTTTACAGTTCTTACATGCTGTTGTCTTAATTTGTTTGTTTCCACAGGCTACATTTAGATGCTGTTTACAGCAATAAAGAGAATATTACATTTGATCTAGAGTTCTGTCTTAATTCACAGGATGAGATGCGAACAGAAGCTCATCGAAAAAATCTCCTCATTCTAATTTTGCATTATTTAATGGAGGAAGGGTATGTTTTTTTTTAAATAATAGTGTTCTACGTTTGTGGATTTGTGTGTGTCTGACCTCCCATTATGTTCCCTTCTGAGAGTTTATGATTTTATAACTAATAAAGTTGTGGACAGGCTAAAAATACTATATACTTACTAATGCTATAGTTTGCTTTTTCTCTCAAAAATCAGAATAAGATAATGACTCTCAGTTTTTTGATCTTTGTTTGTTTTTCTTTGAAATTACCAGGTATGTCGATGCTGCAAATGCTTTGGAACAAGAGACGAAATTAAGTTTACGTGGCTTTGAAGTTTGTGACAACATTGATCTTGAGACAATTTTGATGGAATATGAAAGCTATTACTTTGTAAAATTTCAGAAGTATCCTAAAATTACCAAGAAGGTCCTGGACACTGGTATGTGGCTGTTTTCTGAAAATAAAGCTTTTGTTTCTCAAAGCTTAAAACGTTTATTTGATTTATATACTCACCGTACTTCTCGTGTATGTCAGTGTTTAGTGTTTGAACTCTCTTACAGTTACAGAGCTATAGTTCTAGCACATAAGACATAAGAATTGAGAGATGGGGCTTTGAGCCCTTGTGCTCTTCGTTTCCTCTTTATGTAGAGGAAGAAGAAGATGATATTTTTCTGTCTTTTAAAAATCTGCTTTGGTATTGGAAAATGCCTTGTAAAAGCCAAGTATTGTGGCACAGATATATTCAATTTCTTCTCATGGGGAGAATAGTAAATCTCTTCTATTTTGCGTTTAATTTTTAAATTAAAATAAACCACTTAAATAAAATATATCTTAGCTCATCCAAGATAGTGCTTGAAAGTTTATCACCGCTTGTCTCATTAACCTTTTATTTTGTATTTTGTATTTTCATATACTAAAGGTAATGTAAAAATAGTAATAGTTTTGTTTGCTCCAAAGGACTTAAAGTCTTAAATGAATGATACAGAATAAGGCAAATCAGAATCTGGGCATTCTGTTATGACCCCAAGAGCTGGAATGGTTTTGTACTGGAGCACAAGATGTAACTTGTAGAAGCCATAAGAACAACTGTGTAAGAATCGGTTATGAAGAACTTGGAGGGTACAGAAAACACCAACATCTCTACCTATCAGTCTTGTAAGAAAAATATAATGATTAGAGAAGGGGATGATTGGCCAGGGAACATTTCTGAGCAGTTGTCATTGTTTCATGTGGCTGCCAGCAACTTTGAAATCACAGGTAAATGAAACATTATATAAATAAAATAAAACTACCTGTATAGGTAGTTCATGCAACCATTACCTGCATGAAAGAGTTTTACGACTAGAACCTATTGATTGTTGTTAATACAAAGAGGAGCAGACTTGCAGGACAAAACCAAAGGGTTTTGTTATGAATCAAGAAAGAAAATGTATTACAAAGCATTTGTCACGTCATCCTTAGTCAAACTGCGTGGTAGCCAAGGCTTGATCCATGATCCAATTGAACAATTCCCAAAAAGCCACTCTTTGACACTTAAAAGAAACTTCATGCATGGGCTCTGCTGCCTCTAAATACACCATGTTCCCAAGCTTTCAGTGGA
>VZTO01025681.1:0-21930 GCA_013400615.1 Syrrhaptes paradoxus
TCCCTTCTGAAGAGCTTATAGACGTCCATTGCAGCACTCCAGCTTTGAGACTTGTCCCACCATTTTTCTGTCCATTATTTATGGAGGAAATGTTGTGCAAACCTTCTTGAGCAGAGGATTTGCCTGCCAAGGTAAATCAAAACCCATTTTCGTACACAAAAAAAAACCCCAAACCACAAGAGGAGTGGCTCCTGTGTTAAAGAGGGGCTGTGCAGCTGGGGCTTGGTTCTAGATGTGGGGGGCACAGGGACAGCACAGCAGTGGCAAACACTTGGTAAATTAATAACGGAAGTTGATATCTGTAGCTGACCAGCAGAGTTCTTTGTAATCAGCTCAAGGGGCTGTAGCAGTCAGCACGCTAAATTCTTGGACACCACCCAGATGAGCCAATTATGATGAAAGTGTAAGCCATTTATTGTGAGTTGCACACATGCTTTTATACAGAGCTCTTTCAGATTTGGCAGCTACTGATTGGATACAATAATTCGAAATTCTTTACAACAAAAATCACTATTAGCTACTTTCAATCCTGGGAATGTAACCTTTGAAGCTGTGTCAACACAACCTCTAAAATGACTTAGTTGTGCTAATAAACTTTTCTCAGTTCCTCCTTATCTTCCTCACGTCCTGTATAATTAGATACCTCTGCACATTTGGTCATTTTTCTTCTTTCCCAGGATCCTCTATCAGCCTTATAATTACGAAGTCTGAAGTTAGTATCATAGTTAAAATTCTACTTCAGCCCCTACAATATCCTAATCTGTTCTGAAAAGGTGATAGCATCCCAGTGACTAGTTGTTGGATGTGAAGATAAAACTTCAGCATCGGGTATTGTATCGGGTGAGGTGCTGTGGCTTAAACCACTGCAATGCAAGGATACTGGTGAAAAAAAGTGGTTTTCAAGCGTTAAAGTTAACTAAAACACCACCTTGACCTGATTGTCCAATGCAGAACTAGAAGGGAGTGGTTCAGAACATGTGTGGATATTGATAGTTTTTCCAGTATGTATTTGTAGTATTTTGTTGCAGAAAACAAATGCTATTACTCCTTAAAGATAAACAGTGTTATTTACCTTTTTTTTTTTTTTTTTTTTTTTTTTTTTTTTTTTTTTTTTTTTTTTTTTTTTTTTTTTTTTTTTTTTTTTTTTTTTTTTTTCTTTTTTTTTTTTTTTTTTTTTTTTTTTTTTTTTTTTTTTTTTTTTTTTTTTTTTTTTTTTTTTTTTTTTTTTTTTTTTTTTTTATTTTTTTTTTTTTTTTTTTTTTTTTTTTTTGCCTGTGGTATGGGACCAAGTCAAATCAGTCCAAGTTTTGTGCTGTGGTGGATATTAGTGCTGGCCCTGCAGAAATCCTGTCTTTTTAAAAAAGAAATGCCTTTCATAAGTCTTATTGTCTGAGTTCTTTTACTGTATAGAGGATGCATCTTGCTGAACACACTTGTTTGGTGAATTTACAATTCACACTGTTTTACAGCTTTCTCTTTTAACACTGTAGCTTTGTTACTCTGTATTTATTTGACCAGTCTTTTGAAAACAAAACCCCATGCTTGTCTGCATTAATAGACTAGATGATCAACAGTCTGGAGAATGCTGGAAGAAACCTTAAAAAAAAAAAAAACAAACCCCCAAAAAAGCCCAAACCTCAAACCATCAAATACCATACTTTGATTTCATAGCTCGTAGTTTGGCTCCTCTACTGTATTGTATTTAGGTTTGGTGGGAGGAGGAAAGAAGCCTGTGCTGATAAATGTAAATGAACACAAACTTCTGTTCCCAGCCACCACAGAAGGTCAACTTACTAAAACAGAGAAGGGAAGGTGGGAAGGCATCTGTTCTGCCTGACTGATAGAAGCAAATTTATTTTTTTTTATCCTTTTCAGAGTAGCTGTGTAGAGGGAAGTTTAAGGCACCCCTTTTGTGGCTGTGAGCCCCTCTAGAAGGGCAGGGGTTCGTGGTCATCAGCATATCAAAAATTCCCCTTCTAATGGTAGGGCACAAGGTAAAAATCTTGCTGTACTTTTTCTGTGGCTGGTGAGAGTTGTAGCTCATTCTATCTGTGCAGCAGAGCATCGCTGTATACCTGCCTGCCCCGCTCAGCCGGACGGGGTAAGTATGGAAGAGGTGGGTGAGGTTACCTCGGTGAGGAACCTAGCCCAGGTCCTGCCCAAATATCAGCCTGGGAAAACCTGGCTGTTACAGCTTTGCTTTCTTTTCACTTGACCTCAACAAGGTGTTTGTTGTTTGCACTCAAAACAACTGAAGATCTCCACTTTCCATCAAGGGTGTGGGATATGAAAAAGCAAATAATTCTTGCTGAGGTCCTTGAATGACACCAGCTGTGGTGGGTGAGACAGCAGAGATGGTTGCAGCTTTGTCGCTCAGCTGTGAAAAGGGGATTTCTTGCGAAATTTCCATTTACCTCATCTATTCAGCTTGTCTTACGGGTAACATCAGCATTGTAAAGAAATACCAGCAGCTTTTTCTGGAGCCCCAGTGAGTCAGCTGGGGATGTTTGGGGAGGAAGGAGTAAGGTTAGGATGTTCTGTTTGCTACGGCTGGTAGAGCATACATAGCAGCATGCAGGCAGCAATGCAGCTCCGCAGACCAGATGGACTGGTTCTCCCCTATCAGCCCTGCATCACTCCTTAGCTGCCTGCATCGGGGTTTGTACCAGCTGCAGTGGGCAAAGCCTCTCTGTGCATTGCGTGATCCTACTCTGCACCGAAATATTTGGAAAGAAAGCTTCCAAGAAGGAGAGTAAAAAAAAAAAATAAAATTATTGAAGAACAAGAACAATTTCTAGTATTAATTTCTCAGAATAATCCTGGCAACTTTCTGTATAATTTTAGATGTGTTTGAGAAGGTGTTTGGTTAATCCTGAGGAAGGAATTATTTGATCTTTTCCTCTCCAAAAGTAATTGCTTAAGCTGGCCTTTGTATTTGTGAAAGATTTTTTTTGAGATCTAACACAAACCTGTTTAATCAGGAGTACTATACTCTTTTTACTCTTAAGGTGTGTCTTCAGCAGCACACAAAGGACGTTTCTTGTCATTGTTCTAGAGAATTTTAATCTTAGATCTAGAAATGGGCTGAAGGTTTTGCAGCATTAGAGGAAAATCCACCAGATTTTGAAGTTGCCTTAAGTGCTAGGAAAGCTTGAGGAGAGACCTCAATTCATGTTCTGAAATATTTTTCATCTTTGCTTTCAAAAATAAAACGGGGAATAGATCATTATATGCAGTGCCTTCTACTCCTGAGCAACCCTGCTCTTCAGGCTTCAAAATCTTCACTTTGAATTAAAAGCCATGGGTGAAGTCATGGCTGCATTTCAGTTTGTGAGGGGAAAAATGTGAACTTCCTTTAAGCTAGATCTTTACCCAGAGTCTTTTATTTTTACCTCATTACACTTCCTTTTTCCGCTTGGAAGCAGAAGTTCGGAAGTTATAGTAAACCCCTTGCTGGCTGTGTTTCCTCTCTGACGAGAACCGAGAGAATGCTGAATGTTGCAACAAAAACCTGCTGTCATGGTGCCGGTCTGTATTCACATTGATGAGCTTTAGGCAAGACTCTCCTCAAACTCAACAGAGGACCCTCTGATGTTGGCTTACAGTGGTAGAGCTTAGCTAGTCCTGGCTTTCTAGGACTTCTCTGAATTGGCTGCACAATTATTATTTCTTTTAAATTTGTGTTAACCTTTTACTAGTAAGAAGGTTTTTCCTAATTTGCCACAGCAAACTAGGTCCATCTCTGCCATTTCCTGGGCGTATTTCCTCTGGGTTGTGTGTTGAAAATGAATACCCCAGGTATAGAACCTGGGGTAAACAATAGAGATGAAGAATGTGTCTGTTGTCTGAATAGCTTGCAGAAGTATCATGGAAGTATTGGGGTGTTTTTTGGTGTAAAACATTCTATAGGAAGATTAAATTATGATGCAGACGGTCTTTAGACTCTCTTTATGATATATTGGGCAAATCCCATCATCACATTTTCTCCATGATGATGGATAGTTGGCCCGGGAGTGCTGCTTCCTTCTCTATGACTGCTCTTGCCCAGTTGATGCCATTCCAGAACAGAAAATAGGTGGACAGTCACACGTGCATCCAGTTCTCCAGGCCAGAAATCCAAGATGCAATTTTTGAGTCATGCGCCTCCCTCTTTTTGTGCAATTGAAGGCAAGGCAGGATGGACATGCAGTGTCGCCAGTGTCACCTTCAGTGCTGCTGCTTCAGGGACTTTTCCTGTCCCACTTTCAGTACAGAAACGCAGTGTTGGACAGGAAGAGGTGAGGTTGCTTGTGGTGGTGAAGTGAGGAGGCAATGGTGTCCTTTGAGATAAAGTGGTCTCATCCTTTCCCTGCAACCCTAAAAGAAGCAGGGAAGGAGCAGCTTTGATCAATGTATACCTGCAAGCAGCAAAATGGCAAAGAGATTTTTTCCTCAATGAGAAGAAAAGTTGAAGGAAGTTTTAGGAACTGCTTTAATCATTAGCACCACCTGAAAACCCAGAGCATGTGGACAATAATAAATTAAAAAAAAAAATCCTCTTGAGGATTGGTGATCCCATTCCTTTTTCTGATATCTCTCACTTTGTAGAGGACCTGCTATACGTGAGCCCCAACACAGCAGAATCTAGTGTGATGTGCTAATGTCTCTAAGGGTTAGTTTGATCCTGGTTTCATCACTTGGTGCATCTGATCCTGGTAATTTTGAGGCACACGCAGTGTCCAGGAATGCGAGAGTGGTGTTGGATGAGAGCTGTCTGAAATGAAGGATGTCCCCTGGTAATTGAAGGGCAGGCACCAGACCTGGCTGGAGGGGAAGGAGCCAAACAAGGTAAAGGAATTAGTGGGTCCTAGCTCCACTTTTGGGAGTGTTTGATTTAATTAAAACGTACAGCACTAGGGGATGTAATGGACTGCTCATAAGCTGCATAATGAAATCCAGCTGTAGCCCATTGAAAACAAACAGGCTGGTTTCCCTCGAGGTTTTAGAAGCGATGGTGCTTTGTTTTTACAGGCTTATGCTGCACAATTATAGAGTGTGGATGAGGTGTTGTAACTCTGGAAAGAAAACTTTTTAAGCCACTGATGAGACACTGGCAGGGCATTGCTGAATCTTTTGTTGTTATCTCCAGGGCTGTACCCTGGTCTGCAGATAAAAGCCTTTGGTCTCCAGGGCTGCTAGTTGTGCAGCTGTCACTGGTGTGCTGTGTGTTTGCCTCAACTGGCAAAACATCGTTTTGGAGGAGTTTGTTTTAGAGGATGCAGAAATCTATTTCCTCCAGGAAAAGAAGGGGACTGTGTTTTGCTGAGATTAGGAACATTTGTGCCTGTCTTAGTGGTTAATGCTGATGGGAGAGTGGAAAGGATGAGGTTTTCTCAAAAGCCCCAAACCAACAACACGCCTGTGGGGTAATCATCTTAAAAGTTAATTTCTGCAAATGAAGTATTGGTAGGATGTAGGTGAACTTGGGGAGACAGCGTGAGCTTGGCTTTCTGCAGAGACACTGGCTGACGTATGTCAACAGACTCCAGTGTTTCAGCTCAGCTAAAGTGGTGCTTCATTAGTAGAGGACTGATTCATGGCAAGTGAATTTTGTTTTCTGTGTTAAAGTGTGAATGGGTGCTGCTTCAGATGCAGCAATTTATTTTTTTTTCCTTCTAGGTTTTTGTATATTCTACTCAGTACTTCCAAAGCTGAAATATTAATTGCACTGTTACAAAAAGGTCCGTATTTACTTTCCTGGGCAGATGCTTAGTAAATAACTGCTAATAACTTTCTTTACTGCATTTCAGGCAGCAGCAGCAGGTCTCAGCTATGTTGGGGTATATGTCATCAATACTTACAAGAGCTACGACAACTTTCTGCAGGACAAATATGCTCTGTTGCCAGCCGTCATCATTATTTGTGTTGCTGTGGTCATGTTCATCATCGGGTTGGTGGGCTGCTGTGCCACCTTCCGGGAATCTCGAGTTGGCCTGCGGCTGGTGAGTGTTGCACGTTCTTGCACGTGGAAGTGTGCCTCGACTTCTTCTAAAATGATTTTTAACAAGCCAGAAAGGTTCAAGCGGAGTAACTTCAGGCCCTCAACTCATGCCTTGAAGGCGATGTGAGCTGAAAAAGCAGTGCCCAACATACTTAACTCAGCTGCTGGCTTATCTGTGCAGTCTCCCGTTCGACAGACATCTTGTGAAGTGTTTCATGGGCTTTTCTCACAGATCGCATCATGGCAGTGTTCAGGTGACTGCCTATGTCAGGCACAGATCCTGTGGAATCACTGTCATAGTCCCAGCCATACATTCTAAATTATTTTCTGGAAACCATTTAGGTTGGCGAGGCAACAACAGATAATAACTCGCCACTATAGATTAATGTGATGGGTAATGTGCAATTGAATTCCAAGGCTGTGGAATTCTTCCTTACAGTCTGTCTCTTTTAATTTCAGTTTTTGGCCATCATCCTGGTTATCTTTATTGCTGAAGTATCTGCTTTTGTCCTGGGATTTGTTTACAGGGAAAAGGTAAGCAAAGAATTAGCATCTCTACACTAATCTAAAAGTAAAGAATTGATCTTGCATTGTTAGAGCATTCCAATATATCCAGTTTTCTTGAATACATAAAGTACCTGGCAGGCATTGCAATGATCTCTAAATTGAATTAAACACTTGTTGACGGCCATAACAGAAGGCTCTTCTGTCAGGGGAGGCAAGCTTCTATCCAGGGACATGATTCTTGTTAAGTGCTACCGGCATTTTATCTAAAACATTGATTTTTTGGCAGTTTGGTTTTTCTTGGTTGTTCATGGGTTTTTTGTTTTGTTTTTCCTCCTGACTCTGTTGGGATACAGATCTTTTGCAGTTTCTCCTAGAAAAAATTCCAATCTCTGATGTTAACACAACATGAATTTTTTTTTTTTTTTTTTTTTTTTTTTTTTTTTTTTTTTTTTTTTTATTTTTTTTTTTTTTTTTTTTTTTTTTTTTTGCACCTCTTTCTAAATAGGTAAAAACTGACGTGCAAGGCACAATGCGCTCAGTCTTTGACAAGTATGATGGGAAAAATTCAGAGTCTACTGTTGTGGATTACTTGCAAGAACAGGTAAGAAAATACTTTAGTTGTAAATGTGCTGCATTCTGAGGTCAGCTCTTGCACAGTACACCTAAGAGAGATTTAATAACTCAGCATTCGTGTTCATATATATTCATACATCCCTGTAACTCTCCTGTGTTTGGCAGCTGCGTTGTTGTGGGGTGAAGAACTACAGTGACTGGACAACCACAAAGTGGTTTAATGCCACCGGTAACAACAGCGTCCCTCTGAGCTGCTGCAGGCAAGAGATGAAGAACTGCACGGGGCGGCTGGATGAGCCACAGGAACTCAATACCCGGGTGAGGATAAAGCTTTCGCAGCTGGGTCACGATCATTCTCAGGCAGCCAGAACCAATGAGGAAAGCACTTTAACCAGGGTTTAGGTTCTTCAGTCTGGGGCACAAGTCCATAAGTTGAATTTTATAGATATCATTGCTGGTCTTCCTGGCTCTGAGTTTTGGGAAAGTCTTTAAGTGACCTGAGCCAGAGGAGATTCTGAGAGGCAGCAAATGTCAGTGCATCCCCCCAAGCAAGAGGTGAATGACAACCCATCAGGCCTGGAAGACAAGAATGGAAAGCCCTCAGGTCTGCAGTAGTTGGTTAGACAGGCCCTACAAGGTCCTTGTGTTGTGGAGGGGGGAAAAAAAGAAACCCAGAAACATCTGGCTGAATTACATCTTCTGATTTGTTTTCACCTATCTCTTTCATGGCAGGGCTGCGCAGAGGAGCTGGAGTCTGGGCTGCAGAATGTTATCAGCTACGCTATGCTTGTAATCCTGGGGTTTGCCATCGTAAAGGTAAATGTTTTGTCTCTTCCCTCGTTGAAATAATACTGTTTATCCTTTGATCTTGGGCCTTTCCTTCTACCATGTCCTGTTGACCTACAGCCTTTTTCTGGCTTTGAAGGAGACACAGTCCTCTGTTCCTTGCTTGTTTTCTTCCAACTTTCTCCGTTTTGTCAGTGTGACGATAAAGGGAGGGATCCAGCAAGGTAGTAGGGGTTTTGGAATGGCAAGTCAACAGAGAATCCGTCTTCGTTGTTCGGTAGAAAGTACAAAAGCTGGGTGTGCTAAAAGGCCTGGATCTATAATTAAAACAAACAGCTCTTCCATATTTAACTGGGATTTTAAAAATTGCTCATTGAAATTGTTTTTAGATATAACCCAATGAACAGTCCTGTGCCTGGAGATGTGGAATCAAAACAGATTAGAAATATGACTGGGAATGAAAGCAGCAGGGGTATTTATATAATCATGAGATTGAATTAAATGAAAGGTGAAACCAGATCACTTTGGGGGTGAAAATGAGATTTGAAAAGTCCTCATGTAAACCTCCTCACAGCTGGCACACTGAAGAAATGCCAATGCAACTTGGTGAAGATTTGAGCCATACGTTTCAGCCTGGTGGTTTGTCATTGTTCTCTGTAGCTGTTGTCCAAAATTAGTAACCTGTTCCTTGTTGACAGAGATTTGAACCATTTAATAACCGCAAAGTGTGTTTTCTTTGACTATCCACTCTATAAAAGTGAGGCTGCAAGGTGAGCTGTTGCAGAACACTTCCTGTTTAACACCCAGTTTCTGAACTCAATGCAGAAGCAAAAGTCTGTCCACTTTTCATCTCAGGACTGAGGCTTGACTTAGTTAAACTTTCCTTTTCTTAATTTTGGTCCTAGCAGAGAGGTAGTTGTTTACAGTGTTTGATCTCATGGGCTTAAATTGCTCAGCGATGTAATTTCCATAATTTCTTTTCCCTCTTTAAAAGTGATGACTTCTATGCTCCCATTAAATGTCTCATTAAACTACATGTTAATGAACATAGGTGTTGGGTCTGATGGCTGAAACAAAATATAGCAGTTAAATCTTTCTTTTTTTGCAGTTCTTTGCCATGCTGAGTGTCTGCGTGCTTACTTGCAAGCGAGAAGACAGTGGATATCAACCTCTTTACTCGGGGGTGTTTGCTTAATATAAAATGCAAAGATCACTTTTTTGCTTCCAGATAATAAAATAGACTTGTGAAGATGAACGCTAAAGGACAACTTATGACCACCTTGCTAAGTATTTTATGTACATGAAACAGAAAGAATGTCGTGCATTGATTTGGGAAAGCTTGTTGTGGATGATGTGGAAGGGCAATTTCAGTATTCAGCACCCTAGAGTAATGTACCCTCATCTTGCATACCACAGCTTTCTTTGTAAGGTTGTTGTAGATTTGTTAATGTAGATTTTTTTTTTGTGACTTTAGATAGCACCAGGTGGTGTAATAGACTCTAGAAAGAATCTTTCTTAGGCAGTTCTTTCCTCTACCCTTAAAACATGCAGAAGAAATGTTTTTTTTAATCACTAAACTGATTGAGACCTCAGGAGGGGTGGTTTCAGTTGTCTGCACAAACATCAGATTATTCCCATGGCGTGGCTAAACAGCAAATGAAGCTTTGGCCCTCCTAGGTTGAAATATTCTTCTTAAGCCTGGGGAGTTAAAATACCTTTTCTCAGTATCTGATGGTGTTTCTAATTTTTTTTTCCCTCCTTATGGTCATACGTTGTCATTCAATTTGCTGTAGAGGTTGTTAAGTGCAAGACAACTTTTAAAGTCTAGAACAGACATTTGTGTTGTTTTTTGAAGCAGATAGCAAATGGTGAACAACTCCAGGTTAGGAGTGGATGCATGTTTTGAGCTTTTGGGCTCAGGGCATGTTTCTTTGGCTTGGTTTTTTTGGTGTTTTTTTAAATTATTATTATTTGACATTAAAAGTTGCTTACAAAGCAGGGCTTTTGAAATTTTTTTTTTCTCCTTTTAAAGATGCTTTTATAGTTTGTCTTAAAGGTGGACTATGCTTCGTTTATTGTCGAAGTTGCTAGAGTTAGTGAGGCAAATAGAGGCTGTAAGATGTCACAGGACACATTGGCTGGCTATGGTTGTGTAGATGGGACTGCTGAGGGGGTCAGTGCGGCCCTTCCGGTGTCCGTGAAAGTCTGTGGTTGCTTTTTTTCACTGTTAAAAATGTTTAAGATGATACATTCTTGTTCAATAACCTGTTGTCTGGTGGCATCACACAACTTGCTTGTTGGTGTTTTTCTTGTTAAAGGTCTGCTGAATGTGGCCACCATTTAAAAACGGTCCTCCTTTAACTCATTTGTACGTTAACCAGTTTCTCAGTTCTTTAGGGATTTTTTGGGTTGTTTTTAGAGTTGGGGAGGGAACTACGAGCTATTCTTTCTTAGGGAATTGTGGAAAAGTAAGATTTTTTTTTTTGCTTGTTTTTTTTTTTTTTACTTGGAGAGATAAGCAGTCTATCCTTAGCAATAAACCTTTTGTATTTGTAGCTAATTAGAAAAAAAGGAGTTTGGGGTAAGTGTAAGCTGATTATTTATCTTCCCTCCCTCCCCCCCAAAGCACTGGGTGATGATGTTCTGTAGGAAACATACCAGTATGAGTATGTGTATGTTGAAAAGTGCCTTAATTCTTACCGAGGACTGTCTTCTGTTGAATGCCGAAATAAACTGAGTTTATACAACCAATTAATAAACGCTGTGGAGGGTTTTTTTTTGTCGGGGAAATTCCATTTCTATGGAGGAGGTGAGTAGCCCTTTTCCGGCTGCCTCAGCCGCCCGGTTCTCCTCAGCGCCGCCCGCCTCCAGCCCTCTGCGTTTCCCGCCTTCCCCGCCAGCGGGCTAGTGCGCACGCGCCGCGCAGGCGCCTGTATTCTCCAACGGCCGGGGCGCGGCGGCGGGTTTGAACGCGGCTGCCACTCGAGAAACGCGGAGCCGGCTGGGGTCCTCGCGCGGGGAAGTGCTTTCCTTACTGCTTTTCTCACTGAATTTTCTCCTCGTAGTCCCGAACGAGTTGTTTGGAGTCGTCACAGCGGTGAGAGCGGGGCGCTGGGGAAGGAAATAGTCGCGTTCGGGTCAGGGCGTGAGGCAGAGCGGCGGTGCGGGTGTAACGGCTTTTTCTGAGGGGTGGAGGGGGGCAAATCTCTAATGTTTAGCGTGCCTGCTAGTTCGTAGTGTTTTGGAACGAAAAGCGAAAGAAAAGCGTCGTTTTCAGGTGCGAGCCGCCAGAGGGAGCGGTAGCGGTGGTAGTCGGTGGGGGTTTGTTACTCTGGGCTTGGGAAGATGCGTGTCAGCAGCGTCTTTATCACTTATTGTCTATAATAGAGTTAATAAGTATGTTTACACAAGAGTAACAGACGTATAGTGGTACTTTTTGTGCCTCCATGTTCTGCTACCAAGGAAGTACACATTTGTATGATTACAGAATCACAGAATGTTAGGGATTGGAAGGGACCTCGAAAGATCATCTAGTCCAATCCCCCTGCCGGAGCAGGAACACCTAGATCAGATCACACAGGAACGCATCCAGGCGGGTTTTGAATGTCTCCAGAGAAGGAGACTCCACCACCTCTCTGGGCAGCCTGTTCCAGTGCTCTGTCACCCTCACTGTAAAGAAGTTTTTTCTCATGTTCAAGTGGAACCTCCTGTGTTCCAGCTTGAACCCATTGCCCCTTGTCCTATCACAGGATGTCACAGAGAAGAGCCTGGCTCCATCCTCCTGACACTCACCCTTCATATATTTATAAACATTAATTAGGTCACCCCTCAGTCTCCTCTTTTCCAAGCTAAAGAGACCCAGCTCCCTCAGCCTTTCCTCATAAGGGAGGTGCTCCATTCCCTTACTGTTCTTTTTTAAAAAAAAAATGTAAATACTGATCCTCCCCAAGAGAGCCTTATAGCACTACTTTATATAAACCAGATATTTCTTCTCTATTGCAGTAAATTGCCATTTTCTTCACTAGCAAACATCTTAATAGAATAAAGACTCAGTTTCGTGAGGGATTGTTGTACAGAGATTATACTGCGCTTATCTCCAGAGTTCAGCGAAATTTTGTTTTGTGTAGCGTCAGTCACTTTGTGCTTCCTCTTATCTTTCTAAACTAGCAAAATAAAAGGTAGTTACTACATTTACTGCTTCGTTTAAGTTCCCTCTGCTTCTTGGACAGATTAGGGCCCTTTCTAAAATTCTGGTTGTGTGCTTAGTTTTTGCAATTTGTGTCTTTCTTAAATTAATGCATTATTTTGTTTTTCCCTCATCGTGATAATAGATCAATATGGCATCCTCAGACTTGAGTGATTTATGCTCTTACATCAGCATGAAGATTTCAACCATTAAAACATCTCTTAACTTAAGAAACGCAGGTAAGAGAAATTAAGAGTGGGTTTTGGCTTGTACCTCCTTGCAGGAAATGGGAATGCTCTAATTAGACAAGGAAACTAACATGAGGTTGAAATCAAGTACAGTACAGAAGATAACAACAAAAAAAGTGAGCAAGGATGAGGACAGCAAAATGGGAGCATTATCAGGGAACCAGGTGCCAAGCAGAGAACATGAACTAAATGAAAGCATGCTCCTCTGCGGGACTTGGACACTGGTGGTTAATGTACCCTATATGCTATGTACTTGGTGGGGAAAGCTCTGCATGGGAGAAGAAAAAATATTTTGGCGAGTATGTTAAGCCTAATTACAAAAATCTGCAAAGGCACAGATGGAGGTTTATACAGGTGTCTTGTCCTACCGTTCCAGGGGTGCCTGTCTGTGGCAAACACCCAGTAGGTAACAAACTTGCTGAAACTGACAGTGCAATTGATCGAATGTTTTAGATTCATCTCTTATCCTTTCCTAGGCACAAGTAGGGTTACACAGGATCATAGAAATGTTGGTTGGGAGGGTTACCTGGTCATCCAGGCTAACCTCCTGTTTGAAGAGGAACATTTCCAAAGAGGGCAGTAGCTTTCTAGCTTCCCTAAACAGAGGGAGGTCATGAAGGAGGACATGGTCCTGCAGCCAAGCAGTTGTGAAATGGGATTTTGCTTTTGTGATGGAGGTGTTGTGGCTTTTTGGCTTAATGTTCTCTCTTTGACAGGGGAAGAACCATACCTCAAATCTATGCTTTGTAAAATACAACATGATGTACATCACTTGTACGAGCTCTTGGATGAAGTAGAAACAGAGGCCCAAGAGGAAGAAGAACAGAAGAATGTTGTAAAAGTAATTTTTTTTCCTGTTTGTAAAATACTGAAGGATTCAAAGGAATCTTTAATAAGTGCGTAGTTGTTATTTTCTGGTTCCTAAGCACATGTATCCAGACATGTCGGTTACAAGTGAAAGTGGGACTCAGAGCAGGCGTCCTGATGGTTTATTAAGCAGCTCTCCAGCATAGTGAACATTCATAATCTTATTTTTCAAGGTTTCTACGTTGAAAACATGTCTTTATAAAGAGATACTGTGGTCTAAAGAGCAGTTCTGTTTTTCCATCCTTGAAATAGCTATGAAAACTATTTAATCAGAATATTTATCTGTTGTTTTAGTATGTGTTTGCAGTGCCTTCATGTGTTATGTCTTCTGTGAAAGTGTTGTTTTGGAAATGTAGATGAGTTTCCTGTAGAATCTCTTAATCACCAGCACTGTTCCCCTACCCAGAACTCCTAGGGTGTATTGTTAAAGATTCACTTCTTGCCCACTCAAGTTTCTCTGAGGCTTTGAGGGCAAGAATACACAAGCTTATGTTTTCTCACTCTTAGCTTTGTTTTATTGAGCTTTGCTAGTTGCTCTTGGTGAAAGTAGGGGGTTGATGTGCAGAAAACAGACTCCACAATCTGACAGATTGTAAAGTAGGTATGTTTATTCAGCGCTGGGCACATAGGGGATCGCTCCTCCTGTTGTGTGCACCCGTTATGGCGTCATTATCTTAAATTTATAGAACAAATGATTACATATTCATAATATTTCACAATACGCCTATACATATGCATTACCTATCCTCGCTTTGTATTTAAATTAGCATTTCCATAATCTCCTCCCAGCTGAGTTTGCGCAGTGCCTTCTGGTGGTGGTCGTTGGGGATGAAGTAAGACTCTTCTTCCTGGTGTCCGATGGTTAACCCCATACTTCGCGCAGGCTTAGTTGCTTGTTGGCTGTTATTCAAGCCGCAGACCCAGTCCTAACTGGTTTTACGCTGATAAGACCCAGAAACCATATATCTCAGCTCATCCTGCTATGCATCTGTTTTTTGGTAAACTATCAATCAAGGCAAGGACACCTTATTTCAACTCTTTTCCTCGTCATTCCCTTCTTGCTATTCCCATATTAACCCTTACGTCCCCTGTTCTTATCCAGGCCCTGTATCAGGGTAAAGAAGTAAGATGATGGGGAGAGAGCAAAGAACACCTCTTAAAATTATTTTAGCATCACCTTGCTAGTAAACTAATTTTACTTGCTTGACATTCAGTTTCAGATTTCTGATGAAGTCTAATGTTAATTTCAGGAGTTTCACAAGTCCTCTGAGAGAGATGAAGAAGAAGCACAGCACCTCCTTGGAAACATTCCTACCCATCTGCCTGAACCAACTTGTAACTGGTATGTGGAGCATGAGTATGGAGGTACTGGGCTGCTCCTGGCAGTGTGCAGCTGCAGCACTGTACAGCTCTACTCACTTTATTGTGCGTTAACTGTGAACTTTTGGGAGCTAAGGTTGTTCTATTTATTGATCCTGGAGTTTGCTCCTGATGGATCACTACCAGGCTTCTGCTAGCACGCAAACAGATCCCTCAGGTAAAACTATTAAATACAGAGTCGGCTAAAGTATGCAATTTGAAATGGAGTAGGCTTGCTTTATTTATTTGCCTTTTAGGCAAGATCGTGAATTGTGTTCATCCAGCCTAACAGATGGGTTGGAACCTAAGAGTATGAGTAAGCAGACGTGGTGATAAATGGTATTCTCCTTACTACTTATCTGCTATTTATAGACTTAGTATTCATTCATTTTACAGCATCGCTGGCCCGACTGTGAAACTTAAAGAACAAGGAAAGAAACCTGCAGAACCCACATGTGCAGAGATACCTCCAAAAGTACCCTTATTAACTGCAGAAGAACTTGAAAATACTCCTGCGTAAGTAAGCGTGGTTTTTCTTAGAGCCTGTCACGCCAATTTGGCTGGCAAACGTAAGTTTGGGAAAGGGAGCTCTTGTGGAACAGACTGACAGAGATTGAAGGGTGAGTTAGTGATCTAAACGCTCAGTCACTAGAACTGAAGTTGAACACTGCCCTTCCAAATATAATTTAAAAAAAATATATCCTCTAACTCAGTCATCTTTCTGTGGGGATTTGAATTATGGCTGTGGTATTTTTATTCTCCTTCCCCTGCAGCAGCCTGGCATTTATTTTACCTAGGAATTGCATCCACCTGCCTTTGAGAGGGCTGTACAAAGCTGTTCGGAATAAAGCAGCTCAAGTGAGAGAATGAGACACAAGTATGTGAAACAAAAGGCTTCTCAGAGACATTATAACTCTGACTAGATTTCCCAGAGTCATGGCTTTAGCTGTTGTTTCTCTCAGGTGTTCCTGGTTTTGATGTTTTTATTTACTGGAGGAATCTCCCTGAAATAAAAAGCAAGTTCAGCATAGTTGAAGGGTAAGAGGTTTGTTGCAGTGAGGATAGCAGGAGACTGGAGTGTACAGGATAAGCGAAGTTTTGAGATGCAAATTCACCTCCCTCAGTCCTTGTGTTTATCCTTCTGTTCCAAACCCACCTCCAACAGCACCAAAAATCCTCACCCTTCCCTTTCCCTCTTCCTTGCTGACATTCCTGCTGACTAGTGCTAGCTAGGGTGCCAGGATTAGTTTTGTACAGGGCCTCACGTTGGTTTTCGGTTGTTTGCATCTGAATCAGTTTAATTGTTGGTGTCCTGGATTTCAGAAGGGCTCAGGATCGTGGCATGCCACTGAGCAGAACTTCCCTGTCACTGTCACAGTCTGTGAGTCCAGCAGGTGGCACTGGCTGTCCTCTGCACTGCAATAGTCTTCCCTGGGAAATGGGACACTGGGTTTGGGGGTGTCACATCAGGTGACACATCAAATCTCAGCCTTCAGGTCAACAGATGGGCACTGCTGTGCTGTTGGCTGACTGTAAGGCCCCATATCAAAGATCTCTTCTTGTAGGAACGTTGGATCCAAGTAGAGAATCCGTTCTTTGTGACAGGTCAGCTTGTACTGCTTTAGTTACTTGTGTTGTGTATCACAGCCCAGTAGTGTCCTTGTGTTCAGATGACAGTGAATTTGGCCAAATGCATCCTCTCTGCTGTCCGCCTACCTCTGCTGAGCAGCTAAGTGGGTGGCTAGCAGATAACTCGGGCTTTGAGGGTATGGAGAAAGGGTGAATTTATAAAAATAAATGCTCTAATAATCACTCAAACCAGGAAATTCCTTAGCTTTTGACATCTTGCCTAAAATATATATATCCCAGCCTGCTGGATGGTGTTGAATTTCTTTGCTTCAAAAGATTAATGGATGAGTCAGGCTTCCCAAGATTTGAACTTGTTTCTGAGAGCTGTGAAGTATTTCAAATCTGCCTGTTAGGCTGCAGCTCTGTGCTCTGGTTCATCTGATAAAAAGCGAGGCCTCATGTTCTGTGAAATGTAATGGTACATTGAATTCTTAGCTGCGCTGTGCTGCATTTGGACTGCTTCCAGTTCACCTGTTAGCAGCCTCTCTAGCAGAGAAATGAAGAGCTATAATGAAGTTGGCTAAAGTATGCAATTTGAAATGGAGTAGGCTTGCTTTATTTATTTGCCTTTTAGGCAAGATCGTGAATTGTGTTCATCCAGCCTAACAGATGGGTTGGAACCTAAGAGTATGAGTAAGCAGACGTGGTGATAAATGGTATTGTCCTTACTACTTATCTGCTATTTATAGACTTAGTATTCATTCATTTTTCAGCATTGCTGGCCTGACTGTGAAACGTAAAGAACAAAGAAAGAAACCTGCAGAACCCACATGTGCAGAGATACCTCCAAAAGAGCCAAAACACATTAAAAAAGTACCCTTATTAACTGCAGAAGAACTTGAAAATATTCCTGCGTAAGTAAGCGTGGTTTTTCTTAGAGCCTGTCATGCCAATTTGGCTGGCAAACGTAAGTTTGGGAAAGGGAGCTCTTGTGGAACAGACTGACAGAGATGTTTTGAAATTTTAAATGTTCCACAGGGTGAAACATCGTGTTGATAGTTCCGAGTAGTTCATATGCAATACTGGCAAACCTGAAAATGAAATTATAGAGCTAATTAAGTTCTGTTTTTTTATGTATATGTTGGGAAGATGAGAAATAATCAGTTTAAAACCCAAATCTCTTGTCTCAAAAGTCACTTTAATTGTAGGAACAGAAATATACTAGCTAGTAGTTGGGTTCTCTTCTTGTTTTGAGAACTGATATTTTGGGAAAAAAAGCCATCTTATAAGATGAAAGGTATGGTTACACTTAAAAGGAAAAATAGGTAGAAATGCTGTTTTTATTTGACGTGACTGTTGGTTTCTGGAAAAATTCAGGTCTTGACTTTTCAATCTGTTTTGAGACAGGAAAAGAAATCTGACTTGTGAAAAGCAAAAACACTCCCCACTGAAATATCCCAAATTTCTGGAATAGAAAGCTGTGGGTTTTTTCCCCTACCATCACTACCTGATTGATAGGTATCCTTGTCTGAGGCTTGTCGTTTTGCAAGAGCTTCTTAAATGGCATTTTGGGGACAGTCACAAATATTTCTGCAAAAAGAAGAAAATTCTCTTGATGCCTAAGGCTAATTTGTTATCTAGACTCTAGGTTCAGTGTGTTCCCTGGCAACACTTGTTTCAATAAGTATATTTTTTTGAGTCTGTGTAGTACTTGAGACTTTCAAAATTTTCAGGTGAGCAGTGTCCATTTTCTTCCACCAAATGGCTCAATCCAAAAAAACAAAGGAGTTTGAATGTTCAGCTAGTAATAAGTGACTTTTTTGGTTACTTCTTAAAAGTGCATGCACCTGGTGTTTTTATTCTGAGGATCATCTCTAGTATTTGGTGGATTTCCTCACTTGGTACTTCTCTCCTGATAAAGGCTACATCTTGGGCTGTGCTTGTGGGGATACAGAAATATTTTTATTCAGATGGGAGAAGCATGTTTGTTCTGTGGAGGAAGATTTACATTAATTTAAATAGATCTATTAATCTTCCAGGTTGTTTTCCTGTTGCCTGGCTGTGTTGTAGTACAAGATTAGGAGTCTGCTAAGCTTACAGTTTCACATGCTGTTTAATCAAATCTAAGCAGCAAATGTTTGTCACCCAGATTTTCTCACATCTAACTTATTATCCTAGAAGAATGGAAATAGTGTTTGTTTCCCAGTTCTCCAGGTCAGCACTGGTTCTGCTGGAGATTCTCTTTATACCTGCTGGAGATAATGGCAAGGGACACCATTGCGTTTTGTATGCAGCTGTGGCTGTGTCTGTGCCTGTGCTAAGCCAGAGGGACTTAATAAAGCACCACTGTACATATGTATCCCATATGTGGCTAGATCGAAAGCAGCTTGGTGTTATGGGTTTTGCATCTGCACAGAGTTTTTTTTTTTTCTTCTCTCTACCACCACTGTGGTAGTTTGTAACTGAAAAATGTAGGTGGTTTTCACCGCCTTTGGTGTGAAAGCAAAGGAAAATCTATCCCTGACATCATTAGGGCACTAAAAGGGATATATAGTCTTCAGAGACTTCATATTTTTAGAACTCTGTAGCAGATATTTAACAAAGGTATGTGATGCGTTAAGGTGTGGATATGGAGCACCTTGATCCAATAGAATAGTCTTGCACAGTGAGAAACTTGTAAATTATCTTCGCCTTCCAATCTGTTGCAGAAAGACACTTTTTGGAGGAAGAAAAAGGAAATTGTGCGGTAGATGTCACAAGGGCAAGGGAAAATGCCCCCTTTATTCTGTCTCTGAAATTCTTACCGCTTAAGATATTTTTAGAATCTGCACATTCTTTATAACTCTGAAGTCTCAGAAGATGGAACTTCAGGGAATATATGTTTCTTTTAGCCTAAGCATTTTTTGAGGGAGCAGTGATGGCCATTAGGAGACTTATATCTTTTCCAGTGGTATATATGTGATATATTGATGTTATTTTCTTTGAAGAACATAGCACTGTGCTTTGGTTTTCATACCTATTGGAAAGAAATGTTTTGAAAAGGGCTTCTGTGGATTAAAGAAATAAATTGGGTTGCTTTTTTTTTAAAAAAAAAAAAAGAGTTCTGATTGGTTTTGCTTTTGGTGTAGTAAAGCAGATTTTTAAAGTTATTTTAGATCTACATTAAATGGATGAATTTGGAACTTCTCAACTTTGTATTTTTATATTAGTGCATGTATGGACTGAAATAAATGTCAGCATTTATGGGCTTGCTAGCCGTGGCAGGATGGAAACATGAGAAGACTCTGGAACTGCTGGAGGTTTTTCTGATCCTTACAGTTATGCATGGAGGAAAAATTCCAGTTGCTTTTGACAGAAGTTACTTTCAGATTAAAGCCCTTACATTGAAGTGTCTGTGACACAGGTGTCTCCACACCCACCGAGTGCCCCCACTCCCACTTTTGTCTCTGAATGTCAGTCAGTATAGTCAGTGGAATCAGAAAACAGCTGCTAAAGGTGTTATTTTAGTTGCCTGAGCAGAACTGTCTGGTGCCATTGCAGATGCTTTAGCATGTGCTGCCAGATCTTTCCTTACTGAATGTTCTGTAAACCCAAGCACATCTGCTGGCCCCGTGGGAGCGTCTGGGATGCCTGAGGGCCTCTCAAAGAGTCCTCGGTTCTTAGATTTAGACAACTGAATCCTGTTTCTCTGTTTCTGCTTCAGGATGAGCTGAGGTGTTCTCTTGGCTTTAAGTGCATTCACTACATCTGTCTTGATAGCAGGAGCACAGTAACTTAAATATAGGTATTTTGTATCTCTGGCCTTAATAGCTCTGCACATTTCCCTGTGACTTTGTAAATAGGCCAAGGGCTGCAGACAGAGCAATAAAGAACAGTTTATGTATACAGGCAAAGCCCTTCTGTGGTTAGGCTGTGTTACTTCCTTACGCAGAGTGCAACTGCCTTTCAGGGGTGGTACTGCTGCTTTTATTTGAGAAGATGTTCTGCGTGTGAAGTAGAGTGTGTTTATAAAAATGGCTGCACATCCAGCTTGGAATCTGGGTTAATCAAAATATCAATGAAGTTGAAAACTGGCTACCAATATCTTAGTAGCAATTCAGTCTGAATTAGAGCAATGGCTTGGATTTTAGGTGTTTTTAGACACCCCATGCAGATTTGTCTCCCTGACAGGGACTGGCCATGATTAAAATCTACTGTGAGCACTTATTTTCAGTTGGCAGTTGCAGTATGCCTGCCCACATTCTGGTTTGGAATATTGACTTCATCATTGATTAGCTACTTGTGCTTTAAATTCTTTTCATGAGGCTGAGTTTTCACATTCAGATTAAAATGAGGGAAGAAGAATCTCCTGTTTATTGATCTTTTTGGTCTTATTGTACTGCAGCTTTTAGCCGCCTGATGTACTGACCCAAAGAACCCCATTCATTCTTAAAATGAATCCTAACATTTTTCTCAGTTCCACACATCTGCAAACTGATACTGAACCAAAACATAAACAGTCTAGTTTGGTTTGTTGTAGAGACTGCACAGGGGTCACAGGATAATTCAAGTTGCAAGGTTGCACTGGCTTTTACTGTGGTTTCTGGGGTTTTGTTTAGTATTTAGCTTACTGCTTTTAATATGAGTGTCAGATTTAATTCTTGAGTAATGGGTTCTCAGTTTGTAGCATGTTTCCTTTTTCTTGGATGCATGCCTTTACCTCTATAAATACTGAATAGCCATACTTGCAAATATTCCAGTGTTCTAATATTTCCACATCGCTGTTTTTATCTTTTGTGCTTCCTGTACCTCCAGGCTGTTATCAACAGATCTTACTATTTTAGTACTAGTTTTACGAAATGCTCTGAAAGTTCAGAAGCGGATGTTGGTAGTGCAGAACTGTGGCTGTATAGCTCAGTAGGCTGCACAGTAAAAGACAGAAAACAACACAGAACAATTATTTCTTAAAAAAAAACAAAGGAATGGCTGTAAGATGAAACACGGGTCATTTATGATTATCATAGGAACCAAATTGCACTCTTAGGCAGAAACATTTAATTTCAGTTTTGGTTCATGCTGTGTTTTCTGCAAAGTTGCTTCATTTTCCTGCATTTGTAGTTTTAAGTAGTATGCTATAGGACCAGCCTTTATTCCATTTTGAACAGCTTCTTACAGCTTAAGCACTGGATGGTTTTCATGTCTTAGCTTTCTAATGTTTCATCTTTCTGGGTTAGGTTTTCTCATGGCTTTTTTTCCTTCAACATTATTAAACAATCAGGGAAATGAACAAAGCAAACTACATTTGTTAATTACACAAAGCAGAAGAAACTGCCTCTAACAAGGAATAACATGTTCAATTAAGGCTGATGAAAGAGAAAGATAAACAGAACTTTCATTTGTGACTTTCTGGTTACTGATTTTCATTTTTCTTCGTAGGTATATTAAAGGTCGTTTAAACTATCATCAGGTTAATGCAGTTATTAATGATATAAACACGGCTGTCATGTGCAAGTACAAGATCCTACATCGGCCTTTTAAATCTGTGAGTCCATCAGCCAAAAGTCTCTACTACAGGTTCCTGAAAGAAGAAACTAAGGATACAAAGGGTATATTTTTTTTTTCCTTTGTAGCATTTGGATATTGCAGCACAAGTATAGAAATACCAGACAAGATATTGAATGACTAATGACAGCACATCCTTTTCATGTTATAGCATAACTTATAGCGTCTTATTCTCAGAAAATAGTACATCCAGGCACTCTGGTAGTTGGTGGAATGATTCAATATGTGGGAGCACTTAAAGCCGTCAGTCCAGAAAAACTTTAGAAAACCTGCTATTGCTTATTCTCAGATAGAGAACGGGGGGGGGGGGGGGG
>VZTO01025681.1:22109-53926 GCA_013400615.1 Syrrhaptes paradoxus
GGAATATAATGTTTTATTAATGTACAGAACTAGGTAGTTGGTATAAAATCCAGTCGCTTCTTCTGGATCAAGTCATAGAGTGTAGCAGCAAGGGTTATTGTTTTGACTGAAGAGGTTTCCCATAACTGATTTTGTTATTTTTTATATGTTTTGTCACTTCCATGGTGTGTTGTAGAAAAAAGAATGCACAGAGTTTTAAATTGGAATCACTACAAGTTCTGGAAATTCCCAGTTTGATAACCAAACTGTGCTTCCAGTTTTTAAGCTGGAATGGATATGGACTATTAAAAATCTGTTCTAAAGTTGGAAAATCTGGGTAATCAGTTATGCTGCAGTGGGTTTGTGGAAGAGACAGGGCTGTCTGATAATCTTAAGACGTTTTCTCATCCTAAAAGCATAAAGGGATCAAAAATGCACCAAAATGTCTTTCTCTCAGTTTGAAAGTAAGTTGTACTTACAGGCAAGTTTTTCTAAAGATATCTGGCACAGTAAATCTCTAGTATTAAAATCTCCTTTTTGACATTCCTTTCCTTTTGAGAACAAGTACGTAATTATTCCTGGAGGGGTGTACTGCACAAATCAAGCTTGGCTATGTCCTTAAAATACCCTCATGTTTCCAAGTTCGGGCATAAAGTGTGGAGCAAACTCTCTTCTGTCTGACAGAGAGAGAGAGCGCTTTTTCTAATGACACCTCTTGATTTTTGCCATGGACAGAACATGAGAACATTCTGCCCTAAGCACATTCACTGGGTACTCACAAGTCACCTTATGACAAACTACAACTTCCTTCCTTTGGATTTGTCACTGATCAAGACTCTCAGTAATTATGGTATGGTGTTAACATGACTGACATCTAGATCTAAATGCATCTCTTCTGTAGGGAAGGAATTCTAATATGATGGACAGGCCTGGCACTTTATTTTGAGACCTATGGGATAAATCTGTCATATGAAAGTCAGTGTTGTAAAGAACTTAATAAAGCCATGCAGCTAGACTACTTCATGTGACTGCTTTCTGTTTTGGGCTCAGGTAGTTTGGGTTTAAGTCTGAAAAACTGAGGTTTAAAATTTCTTCAAGTACCTGTGAGCCAGTCTTTATTTTCTTGTTTATCTTGGAAAGTTCAGTTAGGAAGCTAGGACATGCAGCATCTGAGAGAGAGCGTAGGGGTGTGTATGTGGTAGGGTGGTTTTTGTTTTGTTTTTGGTTTTTTTTATTGTGACTAATCATCTAGAAAGTCTAGAGAAAAGGTCTGGCAGGGTGTCAGATGGTTCTTTTCTGGCCAGCACAAAATGATTAACTATGTTTATCCATTGCATTTTTCAGGATGAGGTTGCACATTCATTGATTTGTTTGCTTAAATTTCTACTGTGAGTGTCCCTGCTTAGGATTCCCACAGTTTCTCAGACTGACCTCTTCCTCTGATTTCAAGATGAGAAAAGATCCTGTCTGGTTTGTCAGGGTAATTTCCCACCCAGTAAGGTGATTCAGTTAGTCTAGCTTGTTACTTAGCGCATGGACCTACTGTTTCCAACCAAACCACTGCCCCTTAGCCAGCTCTGGTTTCTTCATAAACAAGATCCTGCTGTGCTGAATGTTCCTGCCCTGAATTCTGGGCAAATATAAGAAGAAATCGGATTCTGCACAGATTCAGGACATTCTGGTGCTCCCCAAGATTGTGAAACCGGTATGCAGATTATCCCTGGGTGCCTGACACCATTCAGGTGTGTTGCCCTATTACTGGAAACTGCAAACGATCTGTCTCCAACTGTAGTTCTATTTTTAGGCACTTATGCAGGTTTTTTCTTTTCTACTGGTAAAGAAACTTTGTGCTTCTCATCTGTATGCAAATATGGCAGTGCTGCAAGCTCTGAGATTCCAGTATAGTTGCCATCTAGGGGAAGACCTCCAGCTTTTGACANGCTTTTCTTCCCTTCCCAGCATGGGGTACCCCAGTCTAGATCAGATTCCCTGAAGAATTCCGGTCCACTATAGGGAGCGAACAATACTTTGACAGTCTGGAGCAATGAAAGTTCTGTTTTTCACTTGATATAAAGAGAGGACAGAAATGAGATTCATCTCCTGATCAGATTCCAGGCCATAAGGAATATAATGTTTTATTAATGTACAGAACTAGGTAGTTGGTATAAAATCCAGTCGCTTCTTCTGGATCAAGTCATAGAGTGTAGCAGCAAGGGTTATTGTTTTGACTGAAGAGGTTTCCCATAACTGATTTTGTTATTTTTTATATGTTTTGTCACTTCCATGGTGTGTTGTAGAAAAAAGAATGCACAGAGTTTTAAATTGGAATCACTACAAGTTCTGGAAATTCCCAGTTTGATAACCAAACTGTGCTTCCAGTTTTTAAGCTGGAATGGATATGGACTATTAAAAATCTGTTCTAAAGTTGGAAAATCTGGGTAATCAGTTATGCTGCAGTGGGTTTGTGGAAGAGACAGGGCTGTCTGATAATCTTAAGACGTTTTCTCATCCTAAAAGCATAAAGGGATCAAAAATGCACCAAAATGTCTTTCTCTCAGTTTGAAAGTAAGTTGTACTTACAGGCAAGTTTTTCTAAAGATATCTGGCACAGTAAATCTCTAGTATTAAAATCTCCTTTTTGACATTCCTTTCCTTTTGAGAACAAGTACGTAATTATTCCTGGAGGGGTGTACTGCACAAATCAAGCTTGGCTATGTCCTTAAAATACCCTCATGTTTCCAAGTTCGGGCATAAAGTGTGGAGCAAACTCTCTTCTGTCTGACAGAGAGAGAGAGCGCTTTTTCTAATGACACCTCTTGATTTTTGCCATGGACAGAACATGAGAACATTCTGCCCTAAGCACATTCACTGGGTACTCACAAGTCACCTTATGACAAACTACAACTTCCTTCCTTTGGATTTGTCACTGATCAAGACTCTCAGTAATTATGGTATGGTGCTAACATGACTGACATCTAGATCTAAATGCATCTCTTCTGTAGGGAAGGAATTCTAATATGATGGACAGGCCTGGCACTTTATTTTGAGACCTATGGGATAAATCTGTCATATGAAAGTCAGTGTTGTAAAGAACTTAATAAAGCCATGCAGCTAGACTACTTCATGTGACTGCTTTCTGTTTTGGGCTCAGGTAGTTTGGGTTTAAGTCTGAAAAACTGAGGTTTAAAATTTCTTCAAGTACCTGTGAGCCAGTCTTTATTTTCTTGTTTATCTTGGAAAGTTCAGTTAGGAAGCTAGGACATGCAGCATCTGAGAGAGAGCGTAGGGGTGTGTATGTGGTAGGGTGGTTTTTGTTTTGTTTTTGGTTTTTTTTATTGTGACTAATCATCTAGAAAGTCTAGAGAAAAGGTCTGGCAGGGTGTCAGATGGTTCTTTTCTGGCCAGCACAAAATGATTAACTATGTTTATCCATTGCATTTTTCAGGATGAGGTTGCACATTCATTGATTTGTTTGCTTAAATTTCTACTGTGAGTGTCCCTGCTTAGGATTCCCACAGTTTCTCAGACTGACCTCTTCCTCTGATTTCAAGATGAGAAAAGATCCTGTCTGGTTTGTCAGGGTAATTTCCCACCCAGTAAGGTGATTCAGTTAGTCTAGCTTGTTACTTAGCGCATGGACCTACTGTTTCCAACCAAACCACTGCCCCTTAGCCAGCTCTGGTTTCTTCATAAACAAGATCCTGCTGTGCTGAATGTTCCTGCCCTGAATTCTGGGCAAATATAAGAAGAAATCGGATTCTGCACAGATTCAGGACATTCTGGTGCTCCCCAAGATTGTGAAACCGGTATGCAGATTATCCCTGGGTGCCTGACACCATTCAGGTGTGTTGCCCTATTACTGGAAACTGCAAACGATCTGTCTCCAACTGTAGTTCTATTTTTAGGCACTTATGCAGGTTTTTTCTTTTCTACTGGTAAAGAAACTTTGTGCTTCTCATCTGTATGCAAATATGGCAGTGCTGCAAGCTCTGAGATTCCAGTATAGTTGCCATCTAGGGGAAGACCTCCAGCTTTTGACAGTTACTGTCTCTGGAAGTAGCATCAGCTGCTTTCTCCTCAGTTAAGCTGGAAGAACTCCTCGATAACTTAGTAGAAGGCAGAGGTCCACCATCTTAGATAAGATGATACTGCCTCTGCCTGTGTTTAAGGTGGAGGGAGAATGTTATAGGATATAACATTTTTGGGGGGGGGTGGGGCTGGAGCACCCCTAGCGTTGTGACTTCTTTCTCATAAGACTTGGAAGCATGACACTAGAATGTATTATTTCCTTCTATTTCCTCTCCTTAGGGAGAATTGGACACTTTTCTTTCACCTTAATTAGCATGGTCCTGGTTTCAGATTGCTTTTCATTCTTACAGTTTTGTGAAGAGGTGTGGTTTAAAGCCTTATGCTGTGTTACAGGAAGCATTAAATGTACCATCATTTTACTAGATGTGTAATTATCTCCTATTTGAGCAGTGTCTAAAGACTGGATATGAAATCGCAGCTAGTGAGTATCACTATGGAGTGCTTAGAATAACTCCCTCCTTCGTCATGTCTACTATTAGCTTGTGAGGACTTTCTCCTGGGGTTTTTTTACAAACCCTTGATAATGGGAATTTCCTTTAGCAGTAGCTAATCAACTACAAGAAGGGATCTGCTGCCTGCCCTGATGTAGGACCTTCCTGTGCTGATTTCTTAAAGAAACACAGGGAGGATGCCTCTCCATATGGTTAGTCTTTTTCTTGCATTTTCCTAATTAACAAAGAATTATTATTTTCCAACCTTTAAGTTTTCTTTAAGGTCCTTTCCAAGGACCCAAACCATTCACTGACTCTATGAATTGGTAAGAAGAGGTTGTAATGTCACTTGTGAAGTGTTAAGTGTACCCTACAACATAGTAATTTTATTTGTTTTCCAGGTGAATTTTTTATTGTGGAGGATGATATCAAAGAGTTCACCCAACTGAAAATGGATAGGCGCTTCTATAGTATCCTTGTTGTCCTGCGCCACTGCCAGAGAGTGAGAGAAGTTCGTGCCTCAGGAGTCGCCCGCTACGTGATCTGCTAACAAGCTTTGCATACTCTGCTTACCCAGGATGTGGAAGAGAGAGTTTTGAAATGCAGAGATTTTGTTGTGTGCAGAGATAACACATGCAGGGATTCCTGTCCAGCTTCCTTATTTTCTGAAAGGCAGTAGTGGGACCAAGAAGTCTTTTTCAAACTTTTATCCTAAATTAGAAGTGTCAATATCAAATGACCTTGGAAGTATTTGCAGTTTTCTTTTGAAAACTTGAGAGGAACCTCTGTCTTCCGGTAAATTACAAATGCAAACCGGATAGACAACTGGTCCTCACTGATGGGTTCAATCAGATTTTCAGGTCAGCACTTGAAAGGTAAATTCTCTGCACGTTAATAATGTTCCTTTTGTGTTTATGAGTTGCTGACTGTGTTTAAGACTATATAGCTACTCAGAGGAAGCGTTTGATTCTTTTTCAGTCCCTCAAATTAATTTCCAAATTTCCTTTCCTTAATCTTTTTCTTTTTATCCTAATTGTACATTTTGGAGTTTCCTGCATTGCTTTAACAGGAAGATCTGAGGTGGTTTAAACACTTCCAGAGTGATGATCAGTAGTTCTGTTAGACAGATGGTTTTCATACTTCCTCGTGCAGCCAGATTTTTTTTTTTCCCTCAGACCAGCTCTCTAGACTGAAACACTAGAGCAGTGGGGTTCTTAAGTGAAAATGTTGACTTCTGTGAAAATCCCAGTCAAACTCATCACAGTTTGTATTACAGAAGATTGCTTTAAAATGACCTTTTATTGTAATAAGTTCCAGAGTAGAATTATTGTGATAAATATCAACTCTGCAAGTAATCAAAATTGGTTTGGTAAGAAAAGCTGTGGTCTCTTCTGTAAGCCTGTATCTGCTGTTAACCTAACTACTGTACCCTGTCAGTGTTAAAATGAAAATTTAATTAGCAAAAGACCCTGAATGAACCTGGAACTTTTTCAATAAAGAGATTCTGATGTGTGCTATTTAAACCTCAATTCCTTTTTCTTGTGTGTTTGTAGGGTGGTTGGTGTTGGGGGTTTTTGTTTGTAGGTGGTTGGTGTTGGGGGGTTTTTTTCAGTCTTTTGCTCTGAGATGTTGAGATCCAAGCTGAAGTCTCTACTCTGCATCATAGAATCATAGAATGGTTTGGGTTGGAAGGGACCTTAAAGATCATCAAGTTCCAACCCACCTGCCATGGGCAGGGACACCTCCCACTAGCCCAGGTTGCTCAAAGCCTCATCCAGCCTGGCCTTGAACACCTCCAGGGATGGGGCATCCACAGCTTCCCTGGGCAACCTGTTCCAGTGTCTCACCACCCTCATAGTGAAAAATTTCTTCCTAATGTCTAGTCTAAGTTTACCCTCTTTCAGCTTATACCCATTACTGCTCGTCCTATCACTACACCCCCTGATGCAGAGTGCCTCCCCATCTCTCCTGTAGCCCCCTTCAGGTACTGGAAGGCTGCTATTAAGTCTCCTCGGAGCCCTCTCTTCTCCAGGCTGAAGTATATCATACTGGTATATATTTTGTATTCAGATACACAGCACAGGAGAATGTGCAAAATCAGTTTCCGTAGGCGTCAGCTGAGTCCATCTGTTTTTGCAAAGCTTATTTGACGTTAAATAAAGTGAAGAGGTTTGGGTCCATGGATCATCAGGGGTTTTTTTTGCTTGGCTTTGCCCAGCTTCATGTACTCTTAAGTCTTTCAAGACTCAGGATTTACAACCTTCTGTTTAATAAAAAGAAATCTCTCCATAAAGCAGTGGCACTGGCTTGTCTTCTATTTCCTATTTATTTTGACATTTCCAGGTGACTTGCTCCAGACTGTCCAGCAGCTGAACTTTTGTTTTCTTCTGCTCTCTTCGGATCATCTGTCTCGGGGTGGAGGTCCCCTTCCCTCAGTGTCCCTAGGCTGCTCTGTTGCACATGGGGCTATTTCAGTGTTTACAGCATGCTGACTTTTCTTTCTCTGCAATTTACTTTGTGATTATATGTCTTTAAATTTAAAAGTTTGGGAAAGAACTAAAAAAGAGCTTCAAATGGACCTAGAAGAACCATGTCCAAGTGAAGGCTTTACTGTAAAGAGGTCTGAGTACCCGGGACAGTTATGGCAGGCTGGAAAAGGAACTTGCTGATGGCTGAAGAAGACTGGGAGACAGGAGGTGTCTAATGTTTATTATGATAATGAGAGATTGCCTTCTGATAGATAAAAAAAAAAAACAACTGATACTGTACAGCATAACTGTGTTTTTGGCTATTCACAGTAAAGTCCTGACAGTTTCATCAAAAGTTTGGGTTTTTTTCTGTTCAGGTATCAACACTACGGTGTTTTTTTTAATTTTTTTTTTTTCTTAGTACTTATTTTGGGCTGGGTAAGCTTGGTTGCTGCATGAATATTTTTTTTCTTTTGCCTGTAATTCCTTTTAATGTTTTGTTGTGGGGGTTGCAGTTTGGGATTAATTAGATGTTGGTTAACAGCTTTCAATCTGTTACTTTGGAGTTTTTAATTTTCTAAACTATTTTCCCTTGGGCAGATTCTCACAAATGTGCTTGTTATTTTAATCCCTAATCCTAACACTGGGTTTTTTTCTTCTCACAAGGAATTCGAGCCACGGACTGGTCACTTACTGTACCCTCCCACCTTTCTCACTCAAAAAGTTCACGCTGACTTGCAAACTGGAAAAACTTCATGCTCTGCTGTCCCTGATGCTCAGCGAGCTCCTGTCTCTTCTCTTGAATGAGTTCTTGGTATTTCCAAAGAGTTCTGGGGACAGAATGTTCGTCTCCAGGAGCTACCTCAAAAGATGACTATCTTCTGCTCTGTGTTTACTTATTTCTCTCTTTGGCTGGTGCTCCCTGCGTCTTTCATCAGTATACAATTGTCAATAGCACCAGAAATCAGCGTTTCTGACAGCCCTGCCAGATGGTTTAATGTAATACTTCTACAAAATATGGCTAACTTGCAGGTTTCCAGTGCTAACTTGCTCTCTGCTCTGATATTTCACCTTCTAAAAACAAGGAAATAAAACTGAGGAACCACAAATTTAATTACCTGATAGATGAGAAAGGAATCATCATCTCCCCGCAGTCTTCATCTACTCTCCAGGACGTTGCTTGGTTCATGTTTTCACACCCTTTGCCCTCTACCCTCTGGGCATAGCGGGAGCTGTAAAGAACAGAAGTGGTTGATAATTATGTATTTAGTGAGCAAAGTTGTCTCTTTGGGCTGGTCTAGACAAACTTGATATTTGCAATAATCTGATATGATGTGCTATGAATGTCTTGGGCAGAGGCGGAAAGAAATGGCTGATAAATTTGGCTTTGATGGTCAGAAATCGAACTGAATCCTGCCCTGTGTGCACTGGGGGGGTTGGAGGATGAGAAAGATTCCGTTTGACAGAAAGTGACGTTGCACAAGCCTGGCAGGAACAAGACTGATGAACTGCCTGACTGTGCTGCTTGGAAGAAGGCAGCCAGCAACGAGCAGGGTCCCAGGGGAGCTGGGTTTTGTGCCTGTCAGCAACCCACATGTGCATCTAAAAAGCTGAGACAAAGTGAAGTTGCTTTTGAAAATGCTCTTTGTTCCTGTTGCTTTACTGTTTTCTTGGTTAAAAAAAATTTTTTTTTTGTTCTCTTTGGCTCCTCTTTTGAAGACGATGGAAATAATTATCTTTTGAAATCAATGCTCAAAGCGCTTTTACCTGTGAGTATTCAGTTCAGCATTTGGCTGGGTGTTATTTGAGGAGGCAGTGGTTTCCTTCTGTGAGAGCACATGGTTCCCTTTCACAGTGCCCACAAGGAGGATGAGAAAACAAGCATTTCGTGTCATTCATGCTGGACTTTCACCTATAGAGAGTGAACAAAGCTGGTAAATAACTGCGAGGGAATGCTGGATAATGGTATCAAGGACTTTGACAGAAGAGTCTTCAGCTGAGAAAGGCATCTCCCATGCACAGTTTTATCAAGTGACCCTCTGAATTCTTCTAATTTAAAAAAAAAAATAAAAATTTTAAACTTTTTTTCTAGGCTGGCACTTACTGTAGCTTAAGGACCTGAATAATCTTGATGTACCATCGTGATTGCAATCACAAATCTGCTTGCCTTCCCCTGCCTCATTGAATTCATGTGTACGAGCTTGCCCTCAGCACCGTGATGTGGTTTTGTGTTTCAAACAAGCTACAAAACCATTTGTCTATCTACAGAGAAATCCTGTCCTGAGGACCAGCATGGAAAACCAGGAAACATTAATTTAAATAATTAATCTAGTTTTACATTTATAGGGTTTTTTTTCCTTGAGTGCTTGATTCTTACTGGACAAGACCTCTTAAAACATGCTGACTACAACTAAAACCAAGAGCTGGGATAAATTTGGAACTGGTGCAGGTGATAACCGGGAGAATATATATTTAGGCAGCTACAAAGCTGAATATATCCTAATTAGGGTTTCCATTTTCCACAGTAAAGTACAAAAATTAAATGGTGCTTCCTTATTAAGTGGTTGATTTTATATTTTTTTAAAATCTAACTTGTCATGCAGAATTTTCTAGGAATTGAAATGCAATTAAAATGCAGAAAAAATTGTTTAAATGAAACTTGAGACACACTGGGGTTTATGTACAGGCAGAAGCACTTACGCGTTTTATATGTATAGACAGAAACATGGAACAGGTTTATTCCTCTGTGTGTTGCTCTCAAAGCTGAATAGAACCAAATATTTTGGGAAGCCGTGATCTGAAGCAAGTAAGTGCTTTTGTACCTTGACTTATTAGGTAGCAGCCTCATATTGAGAATTTCACTAGGAAAATTGGTTTTCCCATTTCTTCAATTTTTCATGGATTTACTGAATGCAAATAAACTAATGGAATATCGTAGTGGTAAATAACAATGTGATGGCTTTAAAATTTTTTTTTCTATTCCAGTTTAGTAGTGCTTATTTAATTGCTGTAAGATTAATAAAGGATGGTAAGTCCAGGCCTTTAAGTCACTTTGTGAACTGGAGCTGCTTGGACACTCCTGGCAATATTTTAAGGCTGCTTCATGCTCAGTCAAAGTCTTGTGGATTTATCCATTCTGAAGTTTGCCTTTTTTCCTTTTTTTTTTTTTTCCAAATTTTCAGGGGAATTTGTTCATGGGAGAAGCTCAGCACCTCTTCACGCTGGCCAGCCTCATCTCACTCATCCCTGCTGATGCAGCTCCTCCTGCCATGTGCTGAGCAGCAGCATTTCCATTATGAACCAATGTTTTATGTTTGATATTTATACAGCAGCTGAGAAACCTAAATAATTAAATTTCCCCATGGCCTGAGCAGGCCAGGAGTCAGATGAGCTTCTTCACAGACATGAGCTGTGCTGACTGCAAAGATCTGCTCACGTAATGGTTGCTACCTGGATGCTCGTTCCTTAATAGAAACTGTAGCACTGATCATTCAGCAAATCAGATTAACCTTTGGAAACACACCGAGGTTGCTTTTCTGTGCAGCTTTCGTTTTCAAAGGAGAAACATGATTCATTCAGGGCAGGGAAGAGACCTGTGAGTTGCTTCTGGATAGTTCATTTAGAAGAGACAGCCATGAGCAAGCGTGAAATGAAGTCAGTTATGCCAGTCTGAGTTTTATTCAAACTATTCAGATGTTTGGTTTTAATAATCCATATTTTCCTGTTTGTTTTAATAGTTGGGTTTTTTATGTGATGCTTTCAGCCACACCACAGCACTTCCACCTCAAGCTGCGTGAGGATGTCAGAAAGACTTGCAGAGCTGCTGCAATTGCGTGCTACCTGCTGCAGGAGCACATGGGTGTTAAATCTCTGTCCAGTTTCTCGTTGCTTATGTCTCACCTTGAGATGAGGTCTTGTCTCTGAGCATCCTTTTCTTCTCAGTTACAGCTGGATGATTATCAAGGTGCTGGGTTGGTGAATTTTGTTAAAATCAGATTTGCAGAGAACCCTGTTTCCCGAGCTTGTGCGTCTAATGCTGGCTCCCGTTCTCCTCGTGCTGCGTCTCAGGACAATGACAGAGATACCTGCAGTAAGGAGAAAGTGAAGCAGGTATGTTGGAGGAGACCTGATGATCACAGGGGAACATGGATTAAGATAGGAATCAATTATGTGTGGCTATTGCAAAGCAAGCCAATTAAAAAAAAAAAAAAAAAAAAAAAAAAGAAACTGGGTTTACCAAATGGGAACTCAGTGTTAGAAACGGAAAACAGTCTACGTACTAATGAGAGGTGGGGACCTGGCTCTGACCCTTTCTCTGTGAAGTCCTGGTTGCATCTTAGGACAAATTAAAGAAAAGTCAGAAGATGGAATTGAGGATGGCTAGAAAGGTCGGTGTAAGGGAAAAGAAAGGAATTTCGGTTACTTAATGTAGAAATAGATGATTCAAGGGGAGCTGAGTCTGTGTTTGAAGGAGCTGTTAGGTTGACCTTGCTCTGGGGATAGATGGGCTGGGGTGGGAGGAGGGAGAAGAAGAATAACCTGAAGCCACCCCTGGGGATTTCCAACCTCAGTGTTTGCAAAAAACCCTGCAGGGAAGCCATGTGCCCTTAATGGTGGGTTCAGATTTACCTTCACGGAGCTTGAGGATGAAAAAACACGGGAAGGTGCTACAAAGGGATGATGCACAACTGCTGGAGGCTGTTGGCGATGGTCTAGGTTGCAGCGAGCCTGAACCAAGACCTTGAATAAATCATCATCCATCCTCTCGGTCCTGTAATTTCAAAAGCTGCTAGTTCAGGCTAATTCTTTCTTGAATGGGCTTGTTCCTCCCTTGTAGTGGTAGCGGCTCTCTGGACATCCTGCCCTTCCCTCTGCAAGATCTCAGGAATAGCTGCGAAGAGAGAAAAAGAGCCATTAACCTTTACCGTCTGTCTCTTCTCTGCGTAATCCAGCTGGTGTTTGTCTTGATGGTGATAATTACTCAGAAGTATGTAATTGCAAGACAAATGTTTAATTAAGAGCAGGTTTATGGCTAGTCTCTTGTCTGCTTCCATCTGGAAAGAGCGTGGTTGTGTTGGTCAACTTGGCAGCCTGGATTGAAGGTCCGACAGGCTGATTCTGCACTTTCACAAAAAAGTAGGGAAATAATCAAATTAAACTTGTAATGGGACCCTTCACTCCCTGCTGCTGCCATGGGAGCTTCTAATGCTTTGCCTAAAATCCACATCTTCCGATGACACCTACTGTGGATAAACCAGGTTCACCTTCAAATAAATCCATAGTTCAGGACAGTGTCCTCTACACTGTTAGAGCTCCAGGTGCCTGGTAGGGAAAATAGAAGAAAAAAAAAGAAACCCTGCTCTCCTAGACGATGCCTCCAGATGATCAAAATTACATTTAGCATTTCCTAGCTCTTTATCAATGCCTGGTAATGTATTCCTGCACTATCCTAGAAGTCAGGAAGCTTTTAAAACCCTCAAAAACTTACACAGGGTGCAAACGCTCCTCATTTAAAGGTGTCCGTGTAAATAGGCTGTAAATTATCGGCCCAGGGAGACTCCACAAAGCGAAAGTGGCCCTGTAACCTGGTCGCATGGGGACTTAGCATTAAAAATATTCCTCCTGTCATCGCTGTTGGGGGCGGTGGATGTCTGGGCCAGAGCCGCCTCCCTGCCTTAAAATAACTGCAGTGAGCATCAGCTGCCGAAGTAATTTAAATATGTTTTTTCCCTCTGGGAAATCACACTGATTTTAAAAGGGTTTTTTAATTAAATAGTGTGCTGACTGTTACAAGCTGGAAATATATTTAGTTTTGTGTTTATTCTTTGCAGCAGCGTTTTCTTCTGGTTTTTGCTCAGATGTTTAGGGATAGAGAGGCCCAGGATTGCTCCCTGCTGGGAAACAGCCCTGAACATGGGATGCACCCAGGAGGATGCAATATATGTAAGTATTTTTTTCTAAATATATACTTTTATATATATACATATATATGAGCAGCTGGGGAAGTGTTGACCCTACAGCTGAGTTGTCACTCTGGGGTTCACCCCAAGTCTGCTGCTGGGGCTCTCCTGGCGAACCAGCCCCACTGAGCTCCTCGCTTCTCCCCTCCCAGCAACTGGGAAAATTTGTAAATTGCGGGAGGCTCAGCATTTCTGTCTCCTGTTGTTAATGAAGTGGGTAATTAGGCAGAACAACAGCAATTTCACTGATTCTTTAAAGCCCCATGAATGTAAAAAATGGCCCTTTTTTTTTTCTCCCCAGCTATGAACCCCCCACTCTTGCTCAGCAGGGCCAAGTGTGAATAATCTGGCAGCCGAACACCGGTGCTTTGGACCTGGGGCTGGGAGATGCCATGGCAACATCTCAGGCAGGAGCTGGTTGGGTATGAACATATATGCACGTGTCAATTAAAATTTAAACAGCTTCCGACGCGAAGAGCGAAACCGGCCCGTGCGGTGGGACCCCTGGTTTATTAATAAAGTATAAAAGCATCGAGGGGATGCCTCTGCACTGCTGGGTGCCTGGCTCTGGTCCTTTTCCATCCTTTCTTGTCCCTCCCTCCTGGAGGGTTTAGAGGTTTTGAGATACTTTGGCTGATCTGCAGCAATGTGCTCATGGGGCTTCCTCCTGCTTTTGGACAGGCTGAGCTCCCCGTCAAGCACCTGTATGACATCCTCGGCATTTCCCACCCCCAAATTGTCAGAAATCAAGTTATTAATATTTTGTGCTGCAGTGTGAACCAGGAGGCCGTCTCTTGTGATTATGCCTTAACATTAATGTCTAGAGTGGTTCTTAAGCAAGGATTAGTATTATTATCCCTATTGTATAAGAGGAAAAAGAGTCATCAGAGCATTAAAGTATTTCCCAAGGCCACTCTGCAAAGTGCTTCATTCCTGGCCACCATCTCCCCGTGTTCCCCTGAGTTCTTGCCTTGCAAATCCCTTTCCAAGGAGCAAAGCTTTTTCCTTGTTGATTTGCCAAGCTCCGTGTTAAACGCCTTCAGCTTCACCTTTGCCCCTTTGTCTTGGGAAATCTTGATTTTTCCACCTTAACAGAAATAAACTTCTCCCACTATCCAGCTTCAGTCCAGCCCCGGCTGACAAAATCTTGTCCTTGTTCCCAGCCTTGGTACAAGCTCTGGCTTATCCTGCATTTCATCCTCTTCCCTAAGTTGGTCCCACTCTCCTTCCCCATCCCAGCATCTCCTCAGCCAGGGATGCTGGTGCCAGAAACCATCAGGAATCTGCCTGCTTCACTCTGCAGGGTTTGATGGCACCATTAGTAGGGCCAAATGCTACAGACTAAGGCTGGGACTTTTCCACCAGCCTCACTCGATTAGCAATGGTTTGTGTCTTTTAATTTGGGTCCTTATCTGAGCATGTGGGTTGCGCATTTTCTGTGATTCTAGTTTTTATCCCTGTTGGGACACTTCTCTTGCTTGTGGTTGACTGGGGCTTTGAAGTGTCTGTGCCCAGAAGCAAGGAAGAAGTGTGAAACTTTTCCAGTGCACCGTCTCCGTTGCTCCCTGCCTCTGAATCCCATGCAGACACTGCTGCAGGAGCCCTTCCTCATGTGAAGCCACGTGCATCAATGTTTCTCCCACCTGCACTTCAAATTTGCACCCTTGCGTGGTTTTTTTCAGCTCTGTGACCAAAATATTTATTAACCTTGGGAAGCTCACCTGGAAACTGAGAATGTAGGAGAGATGCTCTGCAAAAATAGTATCAGAAGCATCACAACGTGCAGCAAAACACCCGGAAGCACGCTGTGCGGAGGTGGTGGGGGACATCAAGCTGCGAGGCTTTGCAGAGCTGACTTTTGGAGCAGATCAAGATTAAAATGCAGGTTTTTGAAGGCTTTGCTCAGCTCGCTGCTGCTTCAAGGATAGTGTGCCCTTTTTTTAATGCTGGTTTCAATATTTTCCTTCATCTGCTTTCAGTAGGGATATTTTCATCCAGTCAAAGCTAAGGCCCTGGCTTTTCAGCAGCGTGGGGAGAAGCCAGGCTGCATTGCATGGAGGATGGGGAGCCCATAGAGGGACAACTTCCTTCGGTGTCTGGGGGAAATATTTCGGATTTTTTTCCGGCTCTACAAAATACCATTTCAAGGCACAAAGGGCACAGAGGAAGGTGACAGAGGGATCATAAAATGGCTTGAGCAGCATCTCTTATCCTTTGCTTTCTGTTTTACTTCCTATCATCTAACTCTGGTGCAGGGTGATACAAAACTCTACCAAACTTCTCACCCCTCATTCGTGCTCACAGCAGCCCTCAGAAATCAGGCCTGTATTTTCAATATACTTCATTCTTCTAAAACCTCGATTTGTTTTGGAGCAAACAGTTGCCTCCGCACCCCTTTTGGATAACTTCAGCAAAATCCAACACCGGGGACCTGGGAGGAAGAGGGTGATGGGAACAGCTGGGGACCTTCAGCTATCCTGCCCTGCTCCACGCCTGATTTTGGGACTCAAGCCCTGCCTGCGCACCTCCAGCCACGGCCGGGTCTTGCCAGACTTGCCCAGCACCATATGGCCAGAGGAGACCTGGCTGGCAGGGAAGAGCGAGCTCACAACCCTGTCATCATTAGCACCTTCTTCTCAGCCAAATTTTTCAGTGCTGTGGGTGACCTGGAGCTTCTGAGGCCGGGTCCCAGTGCCAGCGGTTGCCATGTGTCAGCAAGCCGCAGCATCACTTCCCGCATCCCATCCTCGGGCTGCACACAGGCCGTTGTTTGAGACACACTGAAACCTGGAGCATTGCAGCTGGTGTGCAATAACTCAGGTGCTGTCAGAGGATTTAAGCAATCTTGGGCTAAACAAACGTCTTTTGAGCTGTTCTTCCCCAAACAGCAGTGCAGCTGTCACAAGACCATCAGATGCAGGGTATTTTGCATCTTCTCAGCGTGGGATGGAAGAGAGCAGCTCAGCATCGCTACAGACCTTGCCCTGCTGAACCCCCAGGTAACACCCTCTAGAAAAGGCACAGTAGTATTAACTAAAAGCTCATTTCCCAAACTACCTTAGGCATTGTCCCAAATGTGCTCCCTATAAAACATCCAGATGCTGCTTTGGGCTGGAAGACTACTCTGCAGAGAGGTTGTTTTCAGCATCTGCTCCTAGACTTTTTTCTGTTCCCAGTTTCGGATGGTTTGGAGTTGAGTTGTAAATTCAAGTTGACCCCACTGTTGAAAGGCTAACTCAGCTAAATATCACTTGGTGTTGGTTATTTCTCACGTTGAAATACTCCCCAGATGTTGGATCTAAAATACAAAGGGCTGGACGATGCCTCAGCTGGGTTGCTCTCAGAGGAGATAGCATCTCCCGGCGCAGACAGCGCAGCTTTCCCAAACCAGGCTGCTTAAGGTCATTTGAGAACTTCACTTGCACGTGTTCAAACAGCTCCTTCATTATCATCCCTCAATCTCTCCGTCCTCACCCAGTCCCTCGGATACCCGCTGAGGCTGGTGCAAAGCCAACCCACTTAATTGGGACCTCAGGGAAGCTGTTTCCATTCTGAAGCCTGCTCTGCTTTAATTAATGGATAAAATAATCCATGAATAGCGAGTTCTAGACTAACTCCCATTTCTGTTTCCCTTCTGCTTCCCATGCTTCTCCCGGGTAATTTGGAGCAATGCTTTCTGAAGGTCCACACAGAGGATAACTTGGCTGCTTGTTTTCTGCAGGCTCAGTCCTGAGCAGGAATGCAAATGCTGGGAGCTGGTAAAACATTTAAAATATCTACGTGAGCAGGTGAGTTGTTCCTGGGGTAGCTCCTCCACTTAAATCTAAGCCTGCATCCAAGTGCTGTAAGGGATTTGCCCCAAAGGGTGGGGAAAGGACAGTTTTAATCTGGGCATCATCTGGATTTGGCACGGTGGAGACAGCCACAGAAAAAAGAAAGGCTTTTAGAAAGAAAAACACAGTTTGGAAATAATTCTCTTGGTTTTCTTTCTTGTGGCTGGGTTTCTGTTATGGGTACAGAATGCTTTGAGCAATCAGGAATGCAGCTGATCCAGGCACCAGTATCCAAAACTGCCTCACAGAGCTGTAGACCCTGCGTGGTCCCATCCCGCTGTGCCTGGGCTCCCATCATGGCTTCAGTAGCCACAGCTAAACCAGTGAGATCAGGTGTTCTGGGCGGGCAGAGACCGTGCTTTTAATTAGAACCTTTACTAATGATCACAATGCCAGGATAAATGCCTTGTGTGGTAAGCAGGTAGGTGGGGAAGGATGCTGGGCAGGGAAAGGGAGGTGATGCCGAGACACGCAGGAGATCCTTCTGCCCCGGCGCGCTGGCACCAGCACTAATTGCTCACAACAAACTGACTCTGGTGTGGGAGAGAAACTGGGAAGCACCCTGACAAAATTTGTGCTCTTGGAGGCCATCCCTGGAGCCACACAGCTGGGAGTTGCATCATCTCCTCTGGGGTCTCCTCCTGCCGTGCTGGTTATAGTGTAGGTGAAAAATAAGATCGGGAGGAAAAGGGTGGAAAATGTGGGTGCACAGAGGATGATGGCATCTCCCAGTACTGGGGAGCTGTGACAAGCTCGTTCCCAAGGATTTTCAAACGTGGCTGCCTATGACATGAGAAAGACTTCATCTTTTGTCTTTGCTTTGGCGTTTTTAGGTCAGTTTAATAAGACAGAGGAAAAAAAGGAAGCTTTCAAGGAAGTGGATGCCAAATTGGTGACAGTTTGGGAAATCAAAAGCTTTGCTCTAGACTAGTTTTTTGCTAGTGGAATAGAAAGAGCAGGCTGGGATCCCTCGCAGCCGGTGAGCGGCAGCGGTCTTTGCTCTCACCCCAGTTTGGTGAGTGGGTGCTCTGACACCAGTGTTAAATCAAATGTGATGTGGGAAGATGGAAGAAGAAGTGAATAAACTGTTCTTTCAGGATGCAAGTTTGTGTTTGTGTTTTTTGATATCCTCAGTCATAGCAAGAAGAGGAAGGGCACTGACTGGTGCTGGAGCATCATGATGTGATAGCTACAGGCAGCTGCTACAAAGCGAGTGACATGGAAGGCTGCTTCACTCCACCAACGTGTCCCCACCAGCCAGGACTCACCTGCCCAGCTGCTTTGTAGACACCAATATTTAAGTATCTACTTGATTTATGACACTTTGGGGAGCAGTCAGAGCATGCATGGAGAAGCAAACTGTGCACGTGGTGAGTTAAGAGTGGTTTAATTTCCCCAGCTTGACACTCACAGCACTTTCCTGTCCTGCTGTTTTTAATTTCCACTTTATTTTTGTACATTAATACTACTGCGGGGCAACTGATCACACATTGCTGTCACATGCCCCTCTGAGGTATTAATTTTCTTGATGGTACCAGTGCAAACACAGAGTAGTTTTAGTGGAGCTACCAGGGCTAATGCAGCTGGACCATGCTCAAGTGGAGCCTTATACCAGTGTTTACACCACCACAAAACATGCACCAGAGCTCTACTAAGCAATGCACCTCTTGTAACAGGATTGAAAAAAAAAAGCGCATTATTAAATTGCTATTTTTTCTCCCCCCAGCTCAACTCATTTGTGCTACAAATATAAACTGAACTTTATGAAGGCAAACGTGGTTTGAGTAGGAAACATGGACATGGGAGAATAGTTCTGGCCCAACCATTCATCAGCCTCTTCTCCTTTGGTATTTTCAGATATCCTTTTTCTGCATGAAAGGTTAGAAAGTCAAGGAGATTTTTAAATATTTTATAGTTTACTTTTTTTTTTTCAGCTCTGTTTAGAGATCTGTTCACTCTAGTATGGATTGGGGTTGAGACACTAGTTAAGGCAAGTGTCCAGGGTCCAGGCTGGATAAGGTCGTTCTTTGTGGGCTCCCCGCTGCCATGGCCCCATAGCACCCACAGCTCCTCTTGCTCTGTTGTGCCAGTTGTGTGCTTCTCCCAGAAAGCTCGTATTTGTTTACTATGCGCCAATTTATCTTATTTTCAGTTTAAAATACAAGAAGTACATGGGTTATAGCAAGATAATTTGCAGCCTGCTGATTAATAATACAGCTGACAGAACGAAATTGGGCTGCAAGCTCAAAGTGCAGAGGAAAGCTAAAATTTGGTGAGCAGCGTGTGCATGTGGGGTAGGCAGCCTACTGCCTGGAGAGAAGACGAGGCTGCCGAGGCAAGGAACACTTTTAATTTTTGCTGTCTCACACACAAAACCTGATTCTGTTAAATACCCTTTTGCCCTAGCCCACTGTACAACCTCCCAAAGGTAAAGACTCAACTGGAAAATTCTGCAAGGAATCTGATCCAGGGAGATGTGCTCTGAGGTTCCTTTCCACATAAATTATCCTGCGGTTCCCCACAAGCACATGAAAACAACTGTAAGATGGGAAATTCTTGTAACACAGAGCAATCTCTAACAGTATTCCCCATCTATGGAAAGAAAATGCAACCTACAAAATGTTGATGAATAAAAGCATGATTTTTTTTTTTTTTTAATAGGTCCTGAGATGCCCCCAAACCCAGCAGCTGGTCTGAGCACCTCTGGAAATGTGGTCATTTTTATGTGCTTCATTTTATGGAATTTGGTATGGGGAAAAAAAAGAGTCTTTATCCTCTGCCTGTTGTCTGTGGGCCTGCAAAAGCATTAATGATTCACCCCAGGGTGTGCTACTGCAGGTCACCAATAGATAGGGCAACTACTGATGTTTTGCAACTTCTTCCAAGGGCTGATAAAATATCAGATAAGTGTTTGGAAAAGGATGTGCTAAAATGTACCATATCCAGCAGGAAACGACAGCACCGGACTGACTTTTGTCACTTCACTGATGTCGACAAGTTCAGGGGATTTCTGAAACTCATCCGTGCTGTAGACACTTGGGTCCCATTTATTTTGGCGGCTAACAATTTAACTTCCTAAATATGCTGGATAAGTCCTGTAACTGGAGACAGAATAATTTTATGCAAGACAAACATTTTGCAGTTGGGTGTAACAGCAACATTATGCAATTGAGGTGAAATCTACACCTGGGCAGGGCATAAGTCCCCCAGGACAGTCTGAATGTCACCCTCACAGTGATTGCGGAGGGCGGTGAATTTCTGACTCTGAATAAAATGCTACATGTGCTGTGATTAGGCAATAAAAATGTCCCTTCTCCCAGTGAAAATAAGAAGCATTGGAAAAGGAGACAGGAGAGAAAAGGCATCCAATAGTCCAAGCCTGGAGAGGGAAGGTTGAATTGGTGGGTTTCAGGCAGGACTTAATGCTACGCCTTTCTGAATTTGCCTCACCTGGTTTTCAGCTGTCTCACATACGGAAGGGAGAGAGCCTGGATTAAAAACCACATTATGGCAGGGTGAAAAAAAAGACATTCTTCCAGCTCCTGTTATTGGCACATGCTTCAGGCAACAGCGCTGCCTGCTTTGATCAAGTGTGCTGGGTCCCTCCTCACCAATCACCGGGAAATTTATGTAAACACTCAGGCAGGTTTTTGAGAGCTTTGCTTTTCCCCGCTTTAAGAGACACAATTCCTCGTGCATGAAGATGCAGCACAGGCCCATGATTATCTATTCAGGCTCCATAGTGCTTAATTAAGTCACTTATCACATTATCATCCCGTCTCTTTTCATCCTGCTTGGAAACACGCACCCTTGCACCCACCTGATGCTGGAGAGCAGCAGCTCTCCAATGTTGCCTGTGTGTGTAACAGCACTTTTACACACTTGCAAGTGCCCAAACCGACAATTTATGGCGTACGGTGTGAGTCGCACCAACACCTCACTCCACAAATACAGTATTTCCATTAATTGTGCTTGCCAGCTTCATGGTGATGGTGAGCTATCTATAGCTGCCTGGGGTTACTGCCGTTTAACACCCTCTTTGAACGGAGATCCCTTTATCTCGTTAGTGTTTGGGACTGATCCTGCCAAGCCACTGCGCTTGTTGCTAGGGTGGTGCAAGAGCCGCTCAGCAATGCCATTCACAGCACTGCCAGAGTTTGTTATTCATCCAGCGCTGCTCTGGGGATGACTGTCAAGGTCCTGTGAGATGCTGAGCACTGCCCTGGTTTTCAGAAGCCCCATAATTTGCCAGCCATCAGCCATGTTTGAGAACATCTGTGCCCAAACAGCCCCATTTTCGCCCATCGAGCTCTTCCCCAGAGTGCACCAGGATGCCCTCCAGTCTCCTTGGCTCTGTGTTTGCTAACCTCAGTGTCGACCAGAGGAATAAGTTCCACACTTGGCTTTGAAAGGCACTGGGAAGCAGCACCTAAGTGCACAGTGGTGAAGGGCACATGGAATCAGTTTCACTGGGAAGTTTTAACAATAACTTTTCATGCTCCTTATTTCTCTTTCTTCCATCTGATTTTTTCCCCCTTGTATTCATGGGCATAAGCACCAATTCAACACCTTCTTGCTCACAGGGTAGCAGGATGGGAACGTTCATTTTAATCTTAGATAGCGAAACAGTGGAGTAGCCTCGTCACTGATGACCACCAAAAATTGTTAATACACCTTCATTTCCTCCTGTGTAATCCCTGTGAGTTTAATTTACTGGACCATTCTCTCTTTTATATTTTCTCACTGTTTCCCCTGCAGAAGACAAGGCAGGCTTGGTTCCTCCAGCTCTGCGCTGCACGCTTGTCTGGAGGGGATCAATAACTATCGAACTATCGTGCTTCCTCCTCTTGGACTGTTGAAGCAGCTTCCTTTAATTGTCCTTTCACACTGTAAATACAACATACAGTGAATTATTTTTTGCCATTAAGGCTGGAAAGACCTGAGTCCCTTGGGGAGCTACCCCAAACATGTTACACCTTTCTCCTCGGGAAAAGCCACGGTTCAGCAGGGACAGACCTTGATAGCAGACAGACACAAGCACGCTGCCGTGCTCCAGGGCTCCCTGGGGCTGAAGCACACCCCAGCATGGTCTCACATGGCTTGGTGCACACCTGGAAACCCACACATTCATACCGATAAGCAAATGTCTACAGGGGTGGGGGAAAAGGACAGAAAGCCCAGACAGGGTTGTCTCAGTGCCTGGTTCGGAGTGATGGGGTTCACCTCAGGCCCACCATCACCCTGCTGTGAGGAATGCCTGGAGGTTGGGGGACAGGCAGGATCCCCCATGGCGGCTCCTCACAGGGACTATGGCGGGGAGGAACCGAATCCCCTGAGGTGGGTCCTCGCAGGGGATGGTGATGGGGAAGCAGATCCCCTCAGATGGCTCCCCACAGGAACTACGGTGAGGGGGAACAAAATCCCCTCAGGAAGCCCCTCACAAGGGATAGTGATGGGGAACCAGATCCCCTCAGGTGGTTCCTCACAGGGGATGGTGAAGGGTAACCAGATCCCCTGAGGGGGGTGGTGAGGGAGAACAAAATCCTCTCAGATGGGTCCTCAGCAGGGAGAATGGCGGGGGGGGGGGACGGGACGGGATGGGGGACGGGACACCAGATCGCCTCAGGTGGTTCCTCACAGGGACTATGGTGGGGGAACACCAGATCCTCTCAAGTGGCTCCTCACCCGGGATGCTGAGGGGGAACTAAATCCTCTCAGGTGGCTCCTCAACAGGAACAATGGCGGGGGGGGGGGGCGAGGCGGGGGTCAGGTGCCCTCAGGCAGCTCCTCACAGGGACTATGGTGGCGGGACCAGACCCCCTCAAGTGGGTCCTCACAGGGACTCTGGCGGGAGGAACCTGATCCCCTCAGGGATGGTGAGGGAGAACTAAATCCCCTCAGGCGGCTCCCCACAGGGGATGGCGAGGGGGAACCAGATCCCCTGAGATGGCTCCCCACAGAGACTACGGTGGGGGGAACCAGACCTCCTCCGGCGACTCCTCACTGTAGCCTCGCCCCCTCCTCCCCGGGTCCTCCATCCCCCGCCCCTCCCCCGGCAGGTGGCCCCCGCGCGGCGGCGGCGGCGGTGGCGGCCGGTGGGTGACGTCAGCGGCGGGGGCGGGCGCGCGGTGCCGGTGCGCGGAGCCGAGCCGAGCCGAGCCGAGCCGGGCCATGGCGGAGCGGAGCCGAGCGGCCGTGGTGAGTGTGGTGTCCTGCCGCCCCTCTCGTCCGAGCTGTGCCGAACCGAGCCGGTGCCGCAGGCTGAGCCCGCCGCTGCGAGGGGATGGATTTGGCCGGGGGGCGCGGCGCGGTGCGGTGCGGGGGCAGCCAGTAACGGCGGGGCGCGGGGAGCCGCTTCCCTGCCCCGTGAGGCACCGGAGCTCGGGGCGGGCAGCGGGGAGCCCGCCGGGACCCGCCCCGGGGGGAGCCGTCCCTAGACCCACCCGTGTCGGTGTCGTCGCGGGGGACTCAGCCTGGCGTGTCCCCCCCCTCTCCGGTCACACCGGGCCTGAGGAGACCCCCCTTTCCTTGGAGCGGTGGGGTTGGGGTCGGTGAGATGCCTCCAGCGCCGGTTTGGATGCCTGAGAGGATGAATGAAGACATACGGGGTGGGTTCTCTCCGGTTTTATACGTGCTGTATGTATAGATATGTGCTTGATGTGTGTGTACGTGTGTGCTTTTTTAGTATCTATACCTATATACGTGCTTTAGGTGTATATAAATCCCGACTTTTGGGCTTGCTCAGCTAAATCTGCTCACAACCAACCTGCATCAGCGTGCTCAACCCCTTTTCCCGTGTCCGGAGAGGGAAACCTGCTTCTCTCGCTCTTCCCTCCCTCCAAGGCAGGCTGCGTTTATTCTCTGTCTAATTTATTTAGTTCTAGTCTGAAATAGACCCTGGAGATGGCAGGTGGCGATGGGCCAGGCTTTAATGGCATGAAACGTGCTCTGTGCGCGGTGAACATGCGCTCGGCTGCTGCGCTGGGGGGTACAGCACCCCGGGAGGATTCATCCTGGGCTGGTGTAGTGTGGGTACCAAAAAGGGGGGAAAAACCCCACCCCGATGTCCCAGCAGCTCAGACAGGCTTTGCCCAGCCCTGAGGATGAGGTGGGTTAGGTGAGAGGGGTCCCCTCCTGTGGTATGCATCCAGGACTCAGCCTTTTTTGGAGTGTTGGAGGTGTTTGGGTGCCTCTGCTACCTGCCCCTCAAGTCTGTCTTGTGCTCGGTGCCTGTGGGGTGTCATGGCTGGAGAAGGTGATGTGGAGTATGGAGGGTTTCTCTCGATGAAGCAGCTGGCTTGGTTTTGGAGACACACGATGCTTGAAGTACTTCTGAGAGGGGTTTTGATCCCTGCATTCGGCTCTGTGTTGCTTGCTCCTCGCTGTTAATTAGGCTCGTGTAATCCTACCTGCCGCTGGGAACTTCCTGGGAAATGCAGAATGCTTTTCCCTCTCCTGGTCTGCAGCAGGAGCCCAGCCTCCTGCAGAACGAGACCTGGGAAGGGTGACATCCTTTTGCAGTGCACTTTTCTGCTTTCGGATGGACAGACATCCATCAGGTTGAAAGGGACAAGGAAGCCCCTTGGAGGTGTGTGTGCAAAGGTTTGCAGGGAAAGAGAGACCAGGACCATCGTGAGGATATTGCAGGAGCCAGGAATGGAGCTGCACGTAATATTTTGAGGTTAAATCTCATACCCAGCAGGTGAGCGTCCCTGCAGAAGAGGAAAGGGTAAAGGGATGTGATAACCCATGTAATGTTGATTCTCCTGTGGCTGGGGAAACCACCACTGTGAGCCTCTGCCTGGGTTCAGAGTCAAAGCAAAGGAAAGTCAGGCTCACCACAGTCCTCTCCCTCCTCAAGCTGAGCCCAGCCTGTTAGTGAGCACCGATAAGGTCTGAAATCCCAATCAAATAACCTGTGCTCACACAGGATGATGAACTGCCGGCATCTTGGCCAACCTCTAGCTCTCCAGGGTCATGCAGATGTTTATCTCTTCTTTATACCTACAAAAGGGACACAAAGAAGGTCCTGGAGTAGCTTCTCTTCCTGCCTTTTGGATGCTGGGCGACTCAGCAAGGCAAAATCCCTAGAATTGGTGTTACGAGCTGAAATTACATCTTGATTTTCCATGCGGCGTGAGGCAGCACGCTTGCATTTGAAACTGGTTTGGTGGATGTGGTTTGTTTACCCTCGCTTGGGCTTCTAAAGGTCTGTGGTCTGAGCTGTCCCCCACCAAATGGAGGGGACAGGCAGCTCCCAAATGGGATTTGTTCTGCCCCACGGTAAACCCCAAATGCAGGACAAGCAAATACTTCTCAGGGTGCTGGTTCCAACTTGGACGTCTGAGTTTGAGAGGTTGAAATTTAAGTGAGAGGAATCTCACGCAGCACTTGCAAACCTTGCTTTTTAGTCCTTTTGCTTCGATCTTTCCTTTTTTTAGCACGACCCTGCTGTTCTCCTACCATTGGAGCCTATTTTTTTGAGGCATAGATAATGCTTTTGAAACTTTCCACCTCCCCAGGTGGGAGGTGTTGCAGAAATGCAACTGTCAGGCAGCGTTTGTAGCTCATCCTCCTGCAGACGCAGAAGGCTGGGTTAAAAACCAGCCTGTTAATTTTGGTTTAATGTCTCTAAGCAATATTGAGGGCCCCCCCCCCCGCCTCCCCCTTTCCTCCCATATCTTATGCCAACATTTAATTGCTCTCGCTCTGGGGAGATGCTATCTCATTTCAAGGTTGAACTTTTCTAGCTTTGACTTGCAGAAGGGGGAATGTTGTCGTGCCCTTGTCACAAAGGTGACTCGTCACTCCCAGCTCCTTGCCCGCAGCGATCGGGTCACCTCCTCACCTACTTCTCAAGAGTCTGAAGGTGCTGCAACCTCATGCTGAGAGGCTCCTGCTCCATCAAGTATGGTTTTTGTGGTCACTCTTGGTGTGACCGCGTTGCCCAGGTGCCAGTCTGGATGCAGCTGTGACCTTGGCAATGCCACATGTCTATGTGAGCATCATCAGGGACCACCTCCTTGTGCTCTGGCTTTGCTCTGATGGCATGTGTGGGAGAGATGCCCCATATTCATCCCAAATCCTTTTCTGGCTTGGGTGGAAATCCCTTTTTTTGGCCACGTGTATTCCTTTGGCAGGTAAAAACATGGTCTGTTGGGCTGTGACCTCCACTGAGGTGATTTGGGACTCCATGCAACTGTGTCGTCAACCAACCATCCATTAGTTACTGTTTATTTTTTTTGTGTTACAGGTTTATGTTTAATATAATCCCGCAGAAGGAATCACAGATGGGATTCCCCAAGGACCCTGCTTGGGTGCTGGCTTCCCTCCCTGCTCTCGCCTTGTCACCAGCCAGACTGGGGACTATCACCACACACCGAGGGTGTGTCTGGGGTTTATGACGCGGCTGTGAGATTCATCCTCAAAATATTACGTGGTCTGGAAAAATGGGGGCAAACGGTGTGTCAAGGCAGTTGCCTGAAGCACGCAGCCCTGTTGGCTGTCAAAAAAAAAACCTAAACCCAAGTCCTTTAAATAGATCTAATTCCAGAAAACTGAGCTGGCTGATTGGAATTGTATTTTTAGTCTCCAGTTTGTGTATTTACCTGACATTTCTGTCCTGCTGTTCTAGCCGGAGCTGACCCCACGTTGCCTGCTGCTCCTGCCTTTCACCTTTTGTCCTTTCTTAAAATACTGATACTACACAAAGTTTCACCTGTTGATTTAAAAAAAAGCTTTATTTTAGCAGATGTTTGGCAATACTGAAATCTGTCGTTAAGGGGTTTCAAGGCAGGTTTTACAGGAGGCTTTTGGGAAGGACTTGGCTTTTGCACAGCAGGGTTAATCTGGACACTGAGTTTGAGGTCTAATTAAAGGATGCTCCTGCTTGCTCCTCTTTGGTGACTGTTTTATCGCATCGGCAGCACAGTCCTACTTCCAGTTTTACTGATGGTACCTAATAGTGAAGCTAGCAGCTATCTAATTCTCTATTCCTACCAGGCTTTAAAAGTGCTTTACTTTACAATTAATTTTGTTAGCTGTTCAGATTTAATGGATTCCTTTAGAGGTCCTCATCAGTCACCAACCCTGGACGTTTCATTTTCAGAGCCACTTCTTTTTCCTCTTCCTTTTCTGTCCCTTTTAGAGAGATCATGTTTCCATGCATTTTCCACATCTCATTTTTTGCCAGAGTGGTTTTTTGCCTAATGTAATGCTTGCTGCTTTTCTGGTTTTGTAACTTTTTGACATGTTTAGTAGATGCTTCAAGTGAGTCCTGTATTCTCAGTGATGCTAATGATTGCTTTTGGCTTTGTAAAATTTACCCTTTTAAATTTAGGCACCGTTATTTTGGGCTCGTAGCTTCTGTGGCTAGCACAGAAACAGGAAGAAGCTCTAATGGAAGAGGACTTGCATTAGACCTGGTGGTTCCTTTTGACTTCATCCTTGGGATGTAGATTCACTGCTGCTCTGTGGGCAGCTACGCCGAACATGATCTGCTCCACGTGCCAGCGGCTTTTCATCCAAAAGGCTTATCCATGTGTTCCTTGGGTTTGCTATTGGTTCTTCATTAGTTGTTTGCATTGTGGTATTTTTATTTGCCTCTCTGGGTGTATGTGTGTGATGAATAGTGGCAAGATGTTGTCCTCCTTGTAGCTAGAACGTGTAGAAGAAAGCAAAATTCAGCGCTTATGGCCTGTGGATGCCCAGCAAGTGGTCTTGGAGTGTTTTTCGGACTACAGTGGAAGAAAATTATGTGCTTCATAGGGTTTGAATTATTTTTGAGCATTTAAGCACTGAATCTGTTCAGATTAAGTCTGCTGAGCTTCCCAGGCAGGATGCTGACCAGCGGAGCTCAAGCTTGGCACCGGGAAGCCACTGTCTGTTTCCTGTGACCCGTGCTAGGTGAGGTTAAACAGTGATCTGCTTCGAGGGCTTTCCAGGCAGAATTGCATGTGGGGATTTATAGGAGCCGATTTCAGCCTTGCAGAAAGTGCTGGGATGACCTTGTGGGCTCTCGGTGGGTCGGAAGTGGGACAAGCTCTCAAATCTCACTACTAAAAACTTCTCCTGGCTTGGAGGCTGCAGGAGGAATTAACCGCCCCTTGTTCCTACAGCAATCTGCATCCGAGCTAAGCCTGTCTTTAAAAAGCAACCGGTGTGGTTGTGCTTGGAACAAGCAGCTCAGTTTCTATATTATACACAACAGTCATCTCTGTAGGAAGCTGGCCAGCCCACGCCGCTGCTGCAGCAGCCCCGTGCTACATGGCTCTGAGCTTGCTTCTCCTCGGGGTGTTCCTGCGAGGAAGGAAACTCGAGGAAAAAGCTTTCACAAGCAGTGCTCAGGTACGTGCGCATCTGTCGGGTCGCTGGCAGGGATGCTCGTGTGTCATTCTGGCTGCACAGCTTCTCTGTGGTGGGGAGAGCCATCCCCTCCTGCGACCCAGTGTGGATTTGCCATGTCCAGGTGGGAAACGTGCATTCTGCTCCTTACATCTGCTCTTGGACCCTTAGTGCCTTCCTCACCATCCATGACCTGCCACAGTTAAAAAATTACTTTCCGCTGCCCGAGCTGTCTTACTCCCAGGCTGAGTGATGGGAGAATTTCTGAGTCTGTACGATTTCCCAGGGAAGCAGCTCAGCTGCAGCTCAGCTTCGTGTTAGGATCCCTCCGGATTCAGGGAAGAGCAAACAGCACCCCCAGGCTGATGCCCATCAGTGTCCATCTGTCCCAGCTGCTTGGATTGTTTGTACAAGTCGGTTCTTGGCCCCACCTGATTTTACAACGGTATTAATTACATGTTAACTGATAACACCGGCAACAATTAGCTATGTAAACTAAGATAAAAAGCCTAGTCAAATGTTGTGTTTCAGGCTACAGGCTTCTTGTCTCTGGAGGCAAGCCCTCCTCCGGAAATCCCTTCCCTAGATGAAACTCTGCAGATTTTCTCTGGACCCTGAGAGAGGCTTGTCCCTATGTGTAAGTGATGTGGGGCAGGGGGAACGCAGCGTATTGGAGGCATGAGCCTTTCTGGAATGAGTTGTTCTCCCTTTCCTATCTTTAGTTTTTGTGGCTGTGATGCTGCTGGTCCCTCTGGAAGGAGCTGGGGGTATCCCCAGCCCTGAACTGTGTGCTCCTGGTCTGGGACTTTTCGGAGGAGAGGAGGCAGAAGGAAATTCAGGCTGGATCACGTTTGCAGTCGAGGTGGAAAATTATCAGAATATCACAGCGCCGGTTGTACCCGGCCCCTCGCTGGGGTTGTGTGCTCCATTAACTCCCACTGCCCGTTCCCGTGAAATACGGAAAGTTTTAAACTATTAAAAAGTGCCTCTGGGTAAAGGTAAATTAAACCCTGGCTTGCTGTGAGGAGGCAGGGCTGGAAATGGGAATGTGGAAATAGGTCTTGGCTTCAAGAAGAAGGTGCTGGGCTTCTCGGGATCTGATTCAGCTGGGACCGGTTCCAGTAAAAATGAGATCAAGGAGTGTCGCGACCCAGCTCATAAAACCACCCTGGGTGGGATGAGTGGGGTTCACGGAGGTTCTATATATATATATATTCCCTTGGGGCAAATTAAAGTGAGACAACACCAAAGAATTGAATACTGACTTACAACTTTAATGCAGGCAATTGTTTAGGGAAAAGGGAAGATGTAGGGGGGGATATAACAAAATCAAGGGAAAAGCAAAATTGCTCGGTAAAGACAATACATGATTATTTTGCCATCCACTAGTAATACTAAAATCTTATAGCAATGGGGTAAGAATAGCATAATACCAATATTACTAGTGTTAGTAATAAGCACCACTAAAATAAGCAATCTACATGAAAACCTACTAAACAAGGCCCCAAAAGGAGCTGGCATTAAACATAACAGAATTATAAATGAAAACAAGTTACTTGGTAAAGACAATTCATGACAACATTACCAACCACCAACAACACCAAATCTGACAGTGATGCAGTGATGTGATAATGACAGCATAATCTCCAACAATACTAAGAAACCCTCAAAACTTGCAATCACTTAACCCGCAACCCTTCACAACACTTGCAATCACTTTTGAGTACTAAAATAGACAACCTGCTAAAACAGCCCCAAAAGGATCTGGCACAAAACTTATAAGGTGTTGCCATATGTGCCAGAGGGAAAACAGAGAGAGGGGAGAGAGAGAGAGAAGGAGGGGAGTGGGAAGGAAAAAAGGGGAGAGGAAAAGGGGGAGGGAAGAGAAAAGGAAAGGAAGGAAAAGAATAAGAGGGGAGAAAGAGAAAAGGAGGGGCGAGGTAAGGGCGGAGAAGAGGGAAAGAGAGGAAAGTTATCACCACTCCTTGGATCCCTGGATGAGCGTCGGCATTGGGGGGGGGGGGGGGTTTGCTCAATTAGTCTGTCGGCATCTCAGGAGTCCTCAGGTGGTGGGCATGAGCCCCTTCTCTTTGTGTATTCTCCTTTAATAGACAGAGGTAGAGCCTTACTCAGCAAGGGTTTGATAATTTGTTGTAAGAGCAAGACTAAGTCCATTGTTAGCGAGGGGAGTAAGGCCTTCAATGTATTCTTCGCTCCTTCTTATCAACTGGAATGCTTTGAGACATCACAAGGCTTCGCCTTATCAGAGCCAATTTGCAGCTTCTGCAAAACTGCATGAATAGTCCTTTACAAGGAGAATGGGAAGAGAGGGAAGAAAAAAAAAAAGCTGTTTCTTTGCAGGTTGAAGTGTTGGGACTGGTTTGCATCTCTTTTAAAAGCAATTAATCTGACCCTTGAGTATTTAGGATAGTTTCTTTAAGAATTACATTTTTTCTGCTCTCTGGGAATTCTTTCTCCCTAGTTCTCTTTTTTTTTTGTGTGTGATTTAAGGTTGTATCAACTTTAAAAAAAAACCTTTCCCCAGAGCCTGAAATGAGCAGGCCAGCCTTAGTTTTCTTCCACTTATCTTGCAGGCTGAGTGTGGTCAGAAATGCCATAAATTAGAAGTAATTATGTGCTTTTAGTAAGGCAGTAAGCACGGAGCAGGCTGCTGCTGTGTCTGCGAGGGTAAGGCGAGGCTTGTCGTCTTGCTAAGGAAGGCTGGGAGCGGGAAATGGGCATCCAAGGAGCTGGTGGGAACCAGTTTTATAGGAGGGGGGCAAAAAGGGAAGCCTTGTGAAGCAGAAAAAAAGTGCTTACAGGATGGAAAGGGGCAGCTCTGGTTGTTCCCGGAGTTGCTGTGACGGTTGGAGGGGATGCTGCAGGGCTGGGGCCAGATGTGCATACAGCTGTGCTAGCAACTGCAGCTGGCACGTGTTCCTTGCCTGTGCCAGCATTTGCTAAACTTCAGTGAGATAAGTTTTAATGGAAAGCTGAAATTTCATATGCATGTTTCTTTCTCTTTTTATTTTTATTCCCCTTTTTTTTTTTTTTTTTTTTTTTTTTTTTATTTTCATTTTTTTTTTTTTTTTTTTTTTTGTCCTGTGTTTGCTTTACACCCGTGGTCAGTTTTGCTTCTTTGGTAACAGAGATGGACAAGAAAATAATGTGAAATTTGGTGAGACTCTTTCAGGAAAACGAAGCTCGAGTCATAACCAGTGGCTGTAAAGGGGTCCCAATGTGCGTGGTATCGTCACTGAGTCGTCTCCTCTCTCGCTTGAATAAGGGGCAAGGAAATCTCAGGTGGCACCTCGATGGGTTGTATGTTTGCCAGTGGCTGACATTGCTGACTTTTCAACTTGCCTCCCCTTCCACCTTCACTTCAGCCATAGACAGAGGCTCCTTCTTTTTATTTAAAAAGAAAACAACAATTCAGAGAGTCGCGAGATGGCCGCACCCGCTCCCAAAATACCTGCTGGATTTCAGGCACGACAGACGTCCTTGCCATAGAGAAGGCAGAGTTACTGAATGCCTTCTTTGTCTCTGTCTATACCGCCGGAGGCTGTCCTGAGAAGCCCCATACCCCTGTAGCCCCGGAGAAAGTCAGGACAAAGGAGGAGTTTGCTCTGGTAGATGAAGACTGGGTTAAGGAGAGGTTAAGTAATCTGGACACCCATAAATCCATGGGTCCTGATGGGATGCACCCGCGGGTGC